>JAPYYV010009578.1:0-11850 GCA_030522625.1 Copidosoma aretas | reverse complement strand
TTATACTATGATTTTAGCACCTCAAGATTATAAATGCTTGCTGCAGCGACGATTTTTCATATCACTTATTCGGTTAGTCCGGGACAAGTACCAGTTATTCGGTTAGCCCGGAAAAATTGCAGTTATTCGCTTAGGTTTTGTACCTATTACGGAAAATGGGTAGTTCAAATCGTTCCAAAATTTTTCTTACGTAAAGTACACTATAGAAGGATATTATTTTAGGTCCTGATTCGATTTTCAAAAAAATGCGACCTAATCAATTAGTCTAGGAAGCCACAGATATATGCGTCGATGTAACAAATATATTACGGTAGTTTGACTGCCAAGTTTAGTAAAAGACACACAATCGTTTATTTACTATAATAGGTCACTTTAGACAAGTTTCAAGACGCTATGGAAATGTATTTGTATATAGTATCGGTTGCCTTCATAATAGTCAATAATCCAGTAGTAGCTTTTCACATACACTGATACACTGACATTCTGTATAACTCAATCTATAATTCACAGAGAGCTTGTGTTGCCTGATAACTGTGCACTGATAAACACTAATATGTCTTCACTTTATAAAGACTAATAGAAATTCACGCGTATATTTATAACAATAACTAACAAAATCACGGATTTGGTCTTATATAACAAACTTTAATTGGTGGCTAGGTCAGGCTCAAAATTTTTTAGGGCAGGCTGAGCCTCCCTTGGCGTACCCCTGGCTACGGCCCTGCACTTTGAATATATTTCGCCATCATGTATATTTTTTTTATCAACTTAGAGAAATATTTGACTTTGAAAATTAGAGTTTTATTATTTGGATTATTTATGCATCGCAGAAAATAAGTGAATTTAATTTATCTAAAATACAACAACTTTCAAGCAAAAAAGTTTTCTAAAATCGCAATAAAAATGTCTTACAATACAAAATTAAAGTGTCAAATAAATACATCTTTTCTTTATGCACGAAAAAAAAAAATATATATATATATATTTCGGAGTAAAAACGATTAATGATTCATTCTCGGCTTTTATTGATGTAAAATCACACATGAAAAATTACGTAAGATAGTAAAAGAATCGAACGTGAACGAGTGCATTCTTTCAGTAAATGCCTTAGCATGGACAGACGCATAATTATGCTGCAGAACGTATAAATGCACCAAGATTTTTTTTTGTAATTGATGTAAATACGAAACTTATTGAAAAGTCGAAGCTTTTACATAGAAGGTGCAAATTGTATTGAAGTCTAAAGTTTAACAACAATAAACCTTTATGTTCTTTTAATAAGAAATTTTCTTGTTTTTGATTTTTAAAGAAATGGTTATTTATAATTTCATCGTAAACGTGTTAGCTTAAAATATCAGCCACTTGAAAAAATTTCTGAAACTAGTTAAAACAATTTTTATGGATAGCAACATAAAAAATGTGCTAAGAGAACTTTTTTTTAATGTAGAACTAATAACTATTTACTTTACTCATCGCATTTGACGGTGGTATGTTTTCAATCATCGAAAATTAATTTCTTGTTGTTTAATAATTTTCTAGTAGACCAAGAATATTTTTTAGCATTAAGTGCACTGATAAGACCGAGATAAAACATTATAAAGAAAAGTGTAGAGTATAATACATGACTATTTTTTTAAGATGTCCGCTTATAATTTTTACAAATTACTTTGTCGCAAAAAAAAATTATATTTTTTTTTGTAGAAAAAAGTATTATGGTTGTGTTCTTAACTTTTTTTTAAATTTTAATTTATCCAAATCACATTATAGAGAGAACATATGCAAAAATAATTAAAGGCAAAGCATGTAAACAAAGTAATATGATATATAATTATCTATTCTTTTATCCTGATACGTCCATGAATCAGTTAGTATGAAACAGTAATAAAAGCTGAGGATGTATCATCAATCGATTCTATTACGAAAAATTATTGTTCTTATTTGTCATGCATAACGATGTATTCCTTTAACACTTTCATTTTTTATTGTCTTTACTACTGTGGTTTTAAGAAATTTATTTACGACAAAGTTGCTGTATTTCAGAAAAATTTTACTCATTTATTTGCTGCGATATATAAATTAATTAATAAATGATCCTAATAACCCAAATCTTAGATTCAACGTTAAATGTTTCCCTAAGTTAATAAAAAAAATATGCATGATGACGGTAAAAAAAATGATGATACAAGTTCTATACATTTTAGCAAAAATTTTTATTGACAAACGAAAGATGAATAATATTCAAATAATATATTTCTATTATTATTCCAAAATATTGAAAAAAAAAAAATTAAAAAATTACATAGCTTAGAATTGTAGACCCGATGTTAAGCAGGAGCAAATGGATTAATCCATTTAGTTAAGTTCTGCTAAAGTTAAAAAGGGATCAGGTGTCATATGTAAGTTGCAAGAATATGGGAGGGGCCTAAGTTACAGGTAGGATCGGGGAGCTTCGACCAAAGTCCAGAAAGTTTAACTAAGGTCTACGGAGTTCTGCTAGCCTTAAATGTTAGACTCTGCTAAAGATTGTTATGGACTTCTGATGACTTTTGTGAACTCGAAGGGACTTTTCAAGACATCGGAAGTAATTTTTCTGGGACTTTACGGAGTGAGCGGCCCCTCGCATTACTGTTACATTATTGCAGGTTTATTTCTCCATTCTACGAGTGATGCAAAATAATACTATTTTATTGTAATTTTTTTTCTCGTTTCATACGAACTATTGTAATGGGCATGCAAACCGCAATTTATTAATTTACTTTTCTGCTTTTTATGTTTGAAACTTTGCGTGTATTATTATTCATAATTCATACAAGTTTCTTAAAGTGACATCATTCATACGAATTTATGTCCATTAACTCCGGTATTATAATCAACATCCATATGATTCTACGGATCGTCGATTGTTAATATTTTTATTTAGGTTTCACGTAATATATTAATGTAAACTCTCTACGTTCATTTGTACAAACTCATGTCCGTCAACTCCGGGACTATGTTCAACATCAGTATAATATACTGATGCTGACCTTTTAACAATTTAAATTATATTGAATTAAGAATTTAGCATCAAACTAGTTTGTCTAATTAGTTAACGGTATTGAATTTATATACTCGTGCGATAGTAATTTACTATAGGATAGTGCGACCAATAACGTGCGTCCAGCGGCCCTGCGTGGCCACCAATCATAGCGCCCTATGTATAGCTACGCTCGGCAGCTCGCTGCTGTCCGAGCCAGTCCGACCGATCGCTTGAGCAAACAAGCTGATCCATAGCACGAGCTTATACGCTATTACCTCAAAGATATTTTATTTCTTTAGCTTTGTTGCTTCTTTTCATGCGTGACTGAAACATCAACTTTACAAGTGTCTATCATTTAAGAGCAATTGACATATCTTTACATAAAAGTTTATATTTGTTACAATCACCAAGCGGTTTGTTGTTTTATATAGTTTAACCGAGTGATATGATATTTAGTTTAATCATGTACACGACCGTTGTTTAAAGTGAAAGTGTTTGTGGTTTCATTTGCCCTGGCCTTAGCTTCAACTCCTACTCTTTTCCGGCGACAAATCTATTCTAAAAATACAGTCCACATCGAGTTCAATCTTCAACAAGGGTATATACGATGTGTTTTATTGAACAGCATGCAATTTATTTCATTATTGAGAGTTAAAATTCAGTGTTTGGTAGTTAATAAAAAATGAGATTAACTAGCTTCATTGCAATAAATTCATAAAATCCAGTAACTGGAAATTTGGTAACCCTTTTCGTCCTTTTCCTACAGTAGCAATTATTTTGTGCATGTTGTGATATCCTTTGATAACATGGAAATTTGTAACCGTCTTTGTTGTACTTGGTTTTTTAAATGGTTTTTCTTGATAATTCTGGTACAAAGTTCTCTATTTATGTTTAACAATAATTTAATTTCATGGAATGTAAAACAAACTTTATTTAAAATACAAACTGCCCATATAGGTTATGTCGTTATTTTGTTACTAACAAAAAAATATAATTTTCTATTCAAATTGTTATATTCTCTTGTATTTTATAATGTCTTCGATTGATTTTAAAAATCATTTGTACACACATTTTTTTATAGCGTCTCTTTTTAATTAGAGGCATCCCTCTTTTTTAGCCCTTAAGAAAGTTATATTGCACAAAGTCGTGTCATAGAAGTAACAAACACTGAATTTGAATTGAATTTAAAAATTTTTTTTGAGGCTTTGCTGAATATCGTCAAGACAACAGTTCAACTACCAGTACAACTAAAAATACATTTTTGTGACGGAATTTAGAAAATATATTTTTTCTTAAGTGAGTCAACTGTTTAGCATTTACCTACATGAGCTATATCCATAAAAAATATTAGAAATGGAAAAATTTAAATGAGGTATATGTGAAATTATAGAATGTTAAAAAAAAAATTATTAAGAAACATGTACGAGGGAGCTATATGCTAATACATTGGCAGCCATTTGTTCTTTACCATAATTTTTTGAAGCATAAAACTATTTTTTTTTAATTATGTTTTTTATAAACTCAGTAAAATTAAATAAAAACATTTTGTACGCCGTAGCAATATCTTAAAGCCGTCGTAAATTGTACAGCAACAACTTAAGAAGACGAAATGGTTAAAAAAAATTGATCTTATAAGGCGAATGGAAGCGTCTTACGAAATTGTAAATGGTTAAAAATGCACTTTTATAACGACAGTGCCAATAGTAATTAGGAATACAATTTTTTTTCCAGAGTGTGGCTCGAACATACAACCTCCTGCTTACCGGCTAGTCGTTCTGCCAATTGAGCTACCAGGAGGCTGTGAATTATACACACTGTAGATTTAAATTATTCTTATTTTTGCAAGCAGAGTATAGAAAAAAGACGTGAGTAGATCGAAGACTCAGTAAGTAAGTAAGTAAGTATCATGGTGAATTATTTTGTTGCCCCAATAGTACATATAAAATTGTAAAAAGAATCTTTATCTAATAGAGTGAATTGGAGAGGCTCACGAAATCGTAAATTGTTAGAAACGTACTTTTATTATGACAGTGCCAATCGTGGTTCAGAATGAAAAAAAATGTTCTCGACTGTGGCTCGAACACACGACCTCCTGCCTATCGGACAGTTGCTCTGCTAATTGAGCTACCGGGAAGCTGTGAATTCCATCCATTGTAGGTTTAAATCAATCTTATTCTGGCAAGAAGAGTATATAAACTAATAGCCCCCGGTAGCTGGATTGGCAGAGTGATTGTCTGGTAGGCAGTATAGTTGTGTGTTCGAGCTACACTCAGGGAAAATTTTGTTTCATACTCGATGACGAATGGCACTGTCATAATAAAAGTGCGCTATGAACAATTTACGATCTCGTAAGTTTTTCTAATTCGTCATAAAAGATAACAAAAAAATTCTCAACTATTTCATATCTACTATTGGGACAATAAAATAATTCACCATCATCCTTACTAACTTGAGAAGATACTTACAAATTTTTCATTCGTATAGAATATAGAATATAGAATTCTTATTTCACATGAAAAATTTATCATCATAGGTACATTGACAAATACAAAAAAATTTCCTGTAATTCCCAAACAATTTTAAGTTTTAAACCAATAGCATAAGTCAAGCTGAATATTCTTCAAAAATTATTCTTGTTCTCGATCAAGAATAAAATAATTTCTGCTGTTATTTTACAGAATAGCTATATATTAGAGAAACAAATATTAAAAGTAGCTGTAAAGCCTTTTTTGACTCTTTAGAATACTTTGACTTTTCTCGGAAGGAATAGGGAATGTACAGGTGCTGCTAGGGATTGTTGGGGGAGGGCTTAAGCTGCACTTTATAGAACCCGGACGTTTTTGGATGCATTTGAAAATGTGGGATGGCTGCGGAAGGGAGGAGGTGAGGCTTCGGCTGCTTTTGGAAGATTCCAACATCTTTAAAGGATTTTGTCATGTGCGAGGGCTGTAGCGAAGATGTTAGAGGGAAAGGGGGGGTTGAGAGGTTAACGAATTAAAACACTTCAAAATAATGGAGAAACAAACCGAATTTCACCATTTTCTAGACTAGAAAGATGCATCCTACTTGGCCGCGTGGTGTGGAGCAAGGGAAGAGTTGTTAATGGACTCGACAAAAAGACAAGACAAACTTATTAAAATTCGAATATAATATAATGAAAATGTACTAGATAAAGGCTACACTCCAACGTGCAGTCAACTAATAAAATTAGTTGTATCTAAAACTTGTTTACTTCAAATTGCAGGGAGGCCTAGTGTATTCCCGGCATAGTAAAAGTATTCGCGTATAAAATCGACTACTTATGACTGAGGTTATTATAAAAAGCATTATTCCATGCACAACTCATTAAAGAATGTAATTCTACAAATTTATATTGCAAAAATCGATCTAATATCGTAATTTTCTCAGTTAAGTGAAGTGGCCGAGTATACCCCGGGATTAAGTACACTGGGGTGTTCCCGGCCTATGCTGACTGTACAAATCGCACAGTACGCTATATAACTACTGGAGCCTATTCGGCAGAAGCAGAGCAGCATAAGAAAGCTAACCTATATAAAAATTATGATTCAAAAAAATATTGTACGGGCAGTTATGTATTGGCTTTTTTTAAAGATAATTTTATTAGAATATAAAAAATTTTATTTTGTTTTTCATATCGATACAATACTTCTTCATTTTGTTGAACAATCAGCACGTTACTGAAATAACTATTTATGCAATAGTTTTACACAGTATTTTAAAAGAATTTTATTTTAATAGGAACAATTACGACTTCGTAATAGAAATACAGAACACATGAGATAATTACTATCCTTTAATGACTCATTTAAAAAAACTAATAATAATAAATTCTAAAAATTAAGTAGTACATCAACTACATTAACTTAAATATAAAATTTGTGTCTCGGTTGCAGCTTAAAATTTGTCGAAATTAATAAGTTTATGATGATTATAAGGTGTGGTGCAATTTATTTGATCGATAGCAACAGTCTGGGATGACATAAAAAATTTATTTGTAAGGTCAGAAAATACTAATTTTTCTTGAGGCTTTTTTGAGAGGAGCTCGAAAAACTGCCAAGGTTTGCACTAAAAAATGCAGTAGGAGGTACTGAGTTAGACGATTTTATACACAGTGGTGTATTAGGTGTTGGCTCGTCAAATACGGATTTTTTAATTTTTGCGTTATTCTTCAAGACATTTATTTTTTCATTAGTATTTGATTTTCTTTTTTTAACTGGAGGATGTACTTGTTCATTTTGTGGAGATGTTATAGTGAAATTTGAATAACTGGCAGGATTTATATTAGGCAAATAAGTAGGTAGTATTGTAACAAAGGAACAGTAAGTGGCGGCTGGAGCAGTGACTCAGCAAATATAGATTGATTTGTTTCAACATCAATTGATACAACAGCTGGCTTATTTTTTACACTATCTTTTATTCTTCTTTTTTGACTAGCTTGGCCTACTTTTTCCTTCTGAATATTTTTAGTTTTCTGTGTGATCAAAGCTGGCTTGTACTCTTCGCTAGTCACTATTGCTGCTCTCCCTAGAGTTGGACCGTTTCGAGCAACATTGCTCACAACTGTCAATGGGCTCTTTTCTTCATCATTCTGACTCGTTTGATCATCTGCATCACGTTGGGTTTGTATCTGAACTGTGATATTTGGCTGCATATTACCAGAACAAACTGTAGACTAAAACAGACGGTAGATTGAATAAATTATAACATGAATAAAATTTGATCAAATTTAAATGAGGTTGAATAATAAGTACGCTTACTAATGCTGATATTGAAGGTTTGACTTGCAAAATCACATCAATCGATAGCGGCACTTCACCCGACTTAGCTACACTTTGGGATTTTTCCTGTTGGCGTACAGGGTTAAATGTCATATGAGATTCATGTTCTTAAATAGTTTTAAGAAACATTTCATCTCTTGTAACAATGTGATTACAAAATCATTATTCATAATGGCTTTGAAAATAAAGTTTATGTTAAAAGCAAATTGTAGCCAAAAATTTTAACAATATTTTAATTGCATTATACCTGTTAGGCAGATAAATGGTACTTGCGATGGTCTCTTGACTGATGCAAAATCAGATTCACTAAAAACATTTCGATCCGACGGAAAGATACCAGTTTTCTCGAATGCATGTATAGTAGTTTCCATTTTGGCTGACTTTATATATACTTTAAATATGCTTCATACTAACTGATCCCATTTTTCTCTGCCATTCATTAATTTCTTTGGCATAAGCAGTACTCAATGACTTCATGAAAGCTATATCCAATGGCTGAAGTTTGTGGTTGGTGTGTAGTGGTGTGTGGAGGACACGCCGTTCTCCTAAGCAAGCTCAATCACATCTAAGTTCTTAACGAAAGTGGTATGGCCATCGAGCAGAAGTAGAACAGGATTTGCTTTGGATGCATTTGAGAATTTGATGAATTGTTTGAACCAGTTTGTAAAAAGGTCAGCTTGGGTCCATCCAGATTTATGGAACTCGGCCCAAGCTCCATCGGGAGCTCTAACCAGAAATTGTGGGTTTCGATTCACGCGAGGAAAAATTAACATGAGAGGCATGAATTTCCCACTAGCAGACATGCAGATTTTTGGAGTTACGGT
This sequence comes from Copidosoma aretas, assembly GCA_030522625.1. Lineage (NCBI taxonomy): Eukaryota > Metazoa > Arthropoda > Insecta > Hymenoptera > Encyrtidae > Copidosoma > Copidosoma aretas. The sequence continues at coordinate 3,208 of JAPYYV010009578.1, read as the reverse complement.
TTCTCCTCTCTCCGAAGTAACCAATGCACCGACTTGACTACGACCTTTGAGTGCAACAACAGTCTGCGAGCATTTAGGATTCACACTAACTCCAGTTTCATCCACATTGTAAATATTAGATGCACCAAAGTTATATTCCTCCATAACTTGCTCGAGTAAAGAAGTAAAGTCTTCAACAGCTTGTTTGTTCAATCCAGAGTTACGTGCCTTTTAAGTGTGCTCGCTCTTTCTTAAAGATAGATTGTTTCTCGCCTTAAAAGATCGGAACCAATCTTCTCCGACAGTTTCTGCAACAAGTTTATCAACACGTGCTTACAATATTTAAATAATACATTGTAAAAATTAATTTCAATAGGATGATGTAAGTAATATTTTTATAACTAATTTTGATTTTTCAATTTCCTAAGAACGTATGAGAATTCTTAAAAAAATTTTTTTACAGTAACAAAGACATACTTCATACATTTAAATCATCAAAAAGAAAATTTCAAATAAATGTTTACAACATAAAAACTGCTACCAATTTATTGGCACAAAGCTTCCCCATTCACATGTTCTACTTATTTTTTCTATACTCACTAATAATTTTTCTTTTTTCTTTAACCACTAACGTTTTTTTTTTTTTATGGAAATTTCATTATCTTAACTACTTCCTATCACGAAAAATTTTGAAACAACGTTATGTTTCGAAAAAATTCATTTAAAATAATCATTTGATTTAATAAATCTAATTTAAAATGTACAATATACTGTATAGCATGGATGTATCAATTTTATTAAATTTTTTATTTCCATAAATTAATTTTTATCATCAATTAGACCAAAGAAGTAGATCTGATGATTGTAAACAAGATATAAAAGGTATTATTTGTTTTTTAAAATCAAATTTAGAAAGTGAAATCATTAACAAAATAACATTTAATTCCTATGAAGAAAAACATCTAAAACACATTGATATGGTACTCTTAAAAATAAAAAATATTTTCATTTTAAGGGGATATAAGTCACCAAACATCGATAAAAATATGTTTCTTAGTCATTTACATAAAATAATAAATTCTTATACAAATTGCAGTATAATATTTATCGGAGATTTTAATTTAAATTCATATAATGATAACAGTTACCTGTAATTACTTTTAAACGATGAACATTTTACTAGAGCGTTACCAATTAAAATATATACGACAAATCACAATCCTTCAATTGATGCTGTATCTGTTAAAAATGTAGATAACTTCACTTCAGGTGCTTATGAAAGTTATTTTTCAGAACACTTACAAATTTTCACAGGAGTTAATGATAAAGATACTAATCAACCAAATAATTCAACAATAAATATTGTACACGATGAATAAACGAATAAAACTAATCCTATTAATAGTAACGATGATGAACAATTTGAAAAGAATAATAAAATTATCGATAAGAAAAACAAAAAAACAAGTTTAATTAATAGTATTATGACTTATAACTCAGAAAAATTTGAACATATATCTCTGTCGAATGATAATAAAGTATCTTGTTATGCTAATGCTACTTTACAAGCATTATTTCATTGTAAAAGAATAAGACGTAATACAATTTAAAATAATAACGATATTTCAAACATTTTAACAAAATATATAAGTAACAAATTAAATACATTAAAATTAAGAACGCAAAAACATAGGAAATATATTCAGAGAATTCAACAAGATGTCATTGAATTCATAATGAATTTTTGTTACAAATTTATTGATATTAAGAAAATAGTTTAACATAAGTTAACGGTCATAACTTATTGTAATTATGGTGACAATATTGTTATTGTATTACATTCACCAGAGAACGGTATATTAAACGTTAATAATTTGCAAGATATAATAGATTTAAATTTAAATAAAATAAACAAATTAAAAATGACCCTAGTTGTACAAATTCACTGAATCAAAGAACTTTTATAGGAAACATCGAAAATCAAGTAATCATTTTACAACTGTTATTATTTAAAGTTGTAATAGTGAACAATTCTTATAGGTGTTTAGAATTCAATGATCTCACATTAATAACTTATTTACAAAAGAATTAACAATTAACGATAAAATATTCAATACATTGAGTGAATTTGAATGAGAAAATAAAGCTTTAGTAAGTCCTTAAAAGCTTTTATAGCTCATATACATTGAGTGTAATACAACATGCAGAAGAAAATATATCAGCGGGACATTATAATAATACATTGAAAGAAAATAATATGCGTATTCATATAAGTGATTCAATGATTAATCAAATATATCCACCAGAAGATATATCAAATGTTTACACAATTTTTTGTCCAAAAAAAAAAAAATTGATATTTTAAAATAATATCTGAAAAAAACCTCAAAAACTTAGAGTTTAAAATGCTTCTAATAATGGGTAGTTGCTAAAAATTGAGTATGTTGTACAAAGTGCCGTAGGATGATTCGCTGCTAAGTTTGGTAAGACTCTGTTTGCTAAATCTTAGAAAAATTTTAATCATCGATTTATCAAAATCTATTTTTCTGAAAAGAAAATAATTTTTACGCTATTTATTGTTATTTTATATTTAACGATAGGAACTCTGAAACATCGATAAATTTTTACAAAAAAACGTATTTAGTTAAAATAAAAAATTTAGTAGCTGGGTGTGCGTGGGTGTGAGTACAAAATGTATATAACCAGTCATATCTTATGGTTTATTTGATCGAGTTTAATCCAACAAGGCTTGTTATTTTTGTTCTGAAATTTTAACAACCGCTAAGAAGATAAATTCTAATTTTATCGATTGATTTTTTTTTTAAATCGATTTTATCGATTTTTGAAAATAAAATTTTCCTAAAAAGTTGATTTTGAAGCTAATAATTGTCATCTTAGGATATTTTAGGATAGTGATTATGGAAGATTATTTAATTTCACACAAAAAAACGTATTGAGTAATGATTTAAAAACTGTAGTAGGTAGGTGTACACGGGTGTAAGTAGTGAATGTATACAACCAGTCATACCGTAAGATTCCGTTGACCAATTTTGATTCAAAAGGAGTTTTTTTAATTTTTGTATTCCTATCACCGCTTAAAAAATATTTAAGAATCGATTTTTTAAAACTGATCATCCGGATAACATGAATATTTAGCTAATAATTATCATCTTAGGATATTTTACTAATAGGATATTTTTTAAAAGAACTCGTGAATAATCATTGAATT
>JAPYYV010009577.1:0-13300 GCA_030522625.1 Copidosoma aretas | reverse complement strand
CCAAAAAAAGGTATCATATTTGTTCTATATAAATGCACTCTGTAATATGTGCTAAGTTGAGGTTGATTATTTGTTATCTAAAATCACAATCCATCACGTTCGTGTATCTGTCCGAAGTCCTAGCCCAAGCATCGTTTTTTTCAATGTTCTATTATTTTTCAAATTAAAAATTATTTAGAAGAAATATTTTCAAAACAGCATTAAAAAAAATTAGAATATTTATAAATAAAAAAAGGCTAAAATATTTTTCAATAATAATTTTTTTAATTGAAGAATAAAGTAATGATAAGCTTCATTAATAAATAAGAGAAACATTGATTATTATTATGAGAAATTTTATATATTTATATAATTATCAAAATGATTTATCTTATAAATATAAATAATTGGAAAATTGGCAAGCAGAGCGCGCTTGTAGGCGAATATATACATGAAATAAATATCTTTAAAAAATAGGACAGGCTGTGTAATGTAATTACATAGGTAGCAGAAGAGCTGAAATTGAAAAAATCTATAAAGCTACAAATCATTGCAAATTGATAAAAAGGATTCCACAATAATTGAGCAAAAAATATGGATTATAGATAAATGTATAGAATACTGAAAAAATAAAAGATAGAGTAAAGCAAAATGCATGAATAGAATAATAAGAGATGAAAAAATTAAACAAACATAAGAAAGGCAAGAAAAGTAGCAGAAAGCAAAATTCAAATGAGTCTCAGAGAGGTATTGAAAAATTAAAACAGGAAAAAAAGAGGTATGGTAATAAGAAAAGAGGCAGAAAAAAATAATTTCAAAAATTTATCAATAGACAGTATGAGATTGCTTTGGTTATCTATGCTTGTACGCATATATGTGTATTAAAAAGAAATTATTTTATTTTTTATTCAGACATGAGAATAAAAATATTGAAGTATGGGGGTTGGCGCGCAGAGGGCGCAGGGGGCGAAGCCCTACTAGTATATATATATACAGAATTTATCCTTTACTTTGTGATCCACGCAAGAAGACGTTATTTGAATAACTTTATAGTTAATAAGAGCCATAACGGCAAAAAAGTGGTCAACGCTTTGCTCAACACTCGTCTGTATAATAGCTATTATTTTTGTGTTGTTACATAAGTATAATATAATAGCCGTAGCACACATATTATGTAGGATGCTTTAGTGTAAATAATTAGAAGCATCCGAATTCCCTATTCAGAAATAAATGAGCTAAGGCTTTGCAAGTAACACTATAGCAAACAAGCAAATTAGCTGATAGATATCATTAAAACAGAGACATATAAGTGGAGTAAAAGACTATATGGTATGTACTTAGTCTGCAACATTATGTCTAATTTCCAAAATTGTATCATGTTGTCAACAATCATTGATGTTCTTTTTATCACAATTCAGTACGCAACTCACGCATTCCTAGCACTTTTCATTATAGTAATGCAAAATTACTATTTAATTATTACCTTTAGGATTAAGATGGTAAAATTCAGCATTGCTTTCATTATGATAGTTCGCACCCATGCATAAATAATTTTCTATATCTAAATCCTGTACATCATTGATCGAGAGAATACTTCGACGAGTAAAATTGGTAGTTTCAAATGTAACGGTCATTTTTTCTGAAATTTAAAGTTAAAGGATTAATGTTTTTATTTAAAAATGAAATGCTGTGGAATTTCTATCTATAAAGAGACCCAGTTATTTTTAAAGCCTACCAGAATCCCAGGCACTGTTTGGTCTCCATTTTGCAAACGGAAATCGGTAAGATAAAGCAGCACAAATTAAAGTAATGTTATCACCTTTGTATACTTCTTGCTCTGGCTTTATAATCCCTATTTCGACATTAGGCTTTCCGTCTTCGTAAATGTAATGGGTTGCACAAAAGGAGTCAGACTGGTAAATCGAGATATAATAAAAAAAAATACAAAAATATAGTGAACATATTAATACCTGTGACTTTAATACAATATTCTTCTAAAGTAGAAGCATATCTATTGACAGCTTTGCACCTTATGAAACCAAAGTTTTGGATGTTAATAATTACACTTGAGTGAGTTTTCTTTGTACTCTGCTTTTCTGCGTCCTCACCCTATAAAAATTAAATTATTCTCACTATTTCTGTCACTCAATGTATTCACACACTTATAAATATTAGAATAATTATTATTCTTATTTCTTCAAATTAAGGCAACCTTTAGTCTGATCGTCTTGCAGCCATTTCTGGTTATGTACGACTGGTATGTTGGGCAACTCGTGTAGAACCAAGAAACATCAGGTTTAGGAGAGCCAACTGCCTGACATAAAAACGTAGCATTTTTGTTGAAAGAGTAAATATCTGATTGACTTTCCTTGTTATATTGAAACACGATTCCTTAAGAAAGAGAATAACAAATTAAATGCGAGAAAAAGTTTGCCATAAAAATGATAAAATTTTTTTCAAATATTGATACCGAAACGAGTTTGGACATCCCAATGTAAATACTTTATTCCGACGCAATTATTTGCTTGAAGTGTATAGTCACCACCATCTGCGCCCTTGTCCAACTTTAACATTACAGTACTCGATTGGTCGTTATAAGATGTAATTATAATTTTTTCCGATGCAAGCTCGTTACCATAGGTATTGAACCTACCCATTTTCATTATATTTCATTAGGAGTGAGTTCAAGTTAAAAATACGCGGCACAGCACTGATTTTATTAGCAGGAAAACATAATTACCACTTAAACGTAGGCATTGGATTAGCATAAATTTTAGCCACTATAGATAGTGGTTGATACTTCTTTGGCGCATATTCAACTCCACCATCTTCTAAATAGATGTATTCATCTTTTGGACCTGCCAAAATAAATCGATATAAAAATTAACAACTAAATCACACAGAAGATATTTTCAGCGAGACAAGCAAATATATAATCTAACCAACCGATTATTCTGACATGCATGCTACGACTCATCATTTCGGTGTTCGAGAATTTTATAATACAAGTATAATTTCCTTCATCGTCCTTAGTAACGTTATTCACGAAGAGCTTAGAAGTCACTACCGTAAAGAGCCCATTATTTTGTTTACCAGCGTCGGGAATATTGTTTAAATTCTAACGATCATATGCTAATTAGAAGTTAAAAATGTATAATTGTTGGTGCATTAACATGAAAATGGGGAGTTCTGAGAAAAAATACATTAATGTGGAATGTAAACTTTCAATCTTACCATGTTACGAGGAGTTTCCCAAATGGTTTGGTGCAAGCTGTTTATTTCGATTTCGACTGTACAGGAAACCTCTAATTTTGTACCTTCTTTGTTAAGCTCTGGAGCTTTATCTATTTTCATCGATTTAACGAGTGGCTTCTCAATAACCGAAAGGCTAACGTGTATTTTTTGAGAGAAACCATCTTGGTTCACATTACAAGTGTAGTTGCCACTGTCCCTGTACGTTGCATTTTCAATGATAAAGCCAAACTTTGGATTGTAAGTTATCCTCTCGTTTGATAGGGGATTCTGAAAAAATGAAAATTCATAGAACGGGATAATTTTTGACTTTGCATCAAATTTTACTGATAATTAAATTAGTACTTACTAAATTGTTAAATTTCGTAAGGATAACATTCAATTTGGGAGAAGTTGGGCGACACGGTAAAATAGCCTGATTTCCAACGTATACTTTTCTTTGTAGAAAACCATCGAAAATTTGTACAAATGCGGTCTTATTTGCTGCATCCAAAAAATATATATTGTATCATGCTTACATATCTTAGACACTTTATTATTACGTAATGTGTGCTTTTTTTGGGTAGAGAAAAGAATGTCAAAATTCTCTTACACTTAACGTAGACGTATATCCATGTGATACGTGGATCGGTGCCCCAGTCAATTCTACCTTTCGTATATCCGACATTGAAGCAGCCATACCAGCCCGTATCACCAAAGACGGTCGATGATATTTTTAATGTGAGATGAGAGAAGAAAGAATATGTGAAAAGGTGCACGTCAGATGTCGTAATCTAATAATAAAAAAAAAAAATTAGGTATGCATTTGTTTTCCTAAAGTTCTTTTCACAATATGGACCTTGCATGAAATTTTTTTCCAAAATCAATTTAGTCTGTCAGATAGATCAATGAAAAACATTGGACACATGTGTATTTTTTTTTTCATACAAACAAAAAATGTTGGGGACAGAGCTCGTCAAAGTTCGGGAGTGGGGGATGAGTGGCATCACTACACTAAGTGTAAAAAGCAGCAATTTGTCAAAACTATGAGACATTTTTGAATGAAATTTTAGTGTTCGATTGTAGACCACTAGAACTAAAAACTGTGAAAATTTCAGCCATTTGTGTGTATTGAAACCAGAGTATGAATTTTTCAAAAAAGTGCTAATTTAGTGCACCTTACGAAGGAACCGCCGAGCCGATTGACGCCTACCAGGGCTCATTTTATGCATTTTTTCACTGCGTACATAACCTATTCTTTTTTTCGTATAACTCTATTTTTTAAACACACAAAATGGGTTTTGCGATCTTTACGGACCTTTGGCAATTTTTTTTACACAATCATGCCTATCTATTTCTTCCAAGTTATTTTCATTTACTTTTAAATACTAAAAACTATATGCGAGAATTTGTTTCCAAGGTTCTAGGCGGTACAAAATTAAAACGTACATGAATGCCTTTTACATTTACCCCTACTCCAAAACTTTGATGTACTCCATATCTGATGTTTTTTGTTTGCATGAAAAAAAAATACGTGTTTAATATTTTTCCTCGATCTACCTGACGAACAAATGGATTTAAAAAAAATTTTTCATACGAGGTCCTTATTGTGAATGGAGAATAAAATTGCTTTTATAATTTTATTTATATTTTTGTTTTTTTTTGTGTAAGAAATAAAATGCAATACTTCTCCCATGAGTAAAATGTGCGTAACATAATTTCTGGGATGCGAAAAATTTCCTATTTCCCAAACTCTTGTCGAAAATCATAATTTTTCCCCTCTATTTTATTATTTGATACCATTATGTTTCACAATTCAACCATTAGGTGGGGCAAGTAAATATTTGAGTGCATAAGGTCTACAGTGCTACAAGATATTTAGATATATGCGATGGATCAAATGACCGTCGAGTTACAAAGGTTGCTCCGGTCAAGGAAATATCTATAAGATTTCTACAAAAATCGAGTTACAGATAAATGTATTTATAAAATAAATATTATAATTCAAGACCTGGGGGGTTACCAGAAGATATGAAATCTTTGATGCACACATTTTTTGGTCGAAGATTTTAGAATAGACTTTTACTTAGAATCGTTAAAATTTGAGCTTCAAACTAGAAATAAACTTATAGGAAAACGAAAAGTTTTGCAGTGCTAATGCATCAGCCATTGCTGTAAAATTCTGAGTCAAAGTGATATTTAATGCCAACTCTGCAGAAAATAGGCTTTTGCCCAGAAATGCATCGACATTCTATACTTGAAGAGATGTATTTAGTGTTTCCTGTTTATCTTTGCGAAGTAATGCATTTTGAAAGCTCAATATATGGTGTATTCACGAGTATAGCGAACTTGTACCAGCTATTCGTAAATCTTACTATTCGTGCGATGATTTTCTTTTTCAAATATCATGACCTACATCACTATTTATTAATTGCAATAAAAGTAAACTATATAAGTCCTACAACTTACATTGTCTTCGTTTTTGTTTGGTATCTGAAAATTAATGTCAGTAGTGCTTGAGCAATTTATTTGCAGGGCTTCCCCTTCGTTAATCTCCAACTCCGTCAAGTTGGGATGAAGTATGGGATTCGATCCATGGCAGCCTGAATTATAATTATTAAGTATTAATGGTGCGTAAGTGTAGTATTTATAGCTACAGTTTTAAGTTTGTTGATAGAAAACAAAACAGTTCATGTGTACGACGAGTCGTTAAGGATGCACACATATATGCAATATCAATAAACTCTATACGCTAGTGTTTATATAAGTATATAAATACATGCACAGTAGTTCTGTGAACTGCCGCATGTAATGCGCATTCAATATATTATAGATTGCAAATGATACAATTCTAGTAATTCAGTACTTTGCTTTGTTAAGAAGTAAAAGGATTACAATAATTGTAAATATTATAGGTGAAATATCACGTCATAAGAAGTAAAATTAAGAATGTAATAGACGTGGAATAGACACAGATCTAAAATGACAAAAAATAAAAAGTATGACCTCAATGTCGTGATTCGCAGAAAAAAATCAGAACAAACTTTCCATTTCGATTCGTAAAGTGACTTTCAATAAGGTCAAAATCAGTGGTCAATCATTAAACTTTAATTTCTGTAGCCATCTGATTTATTCTCTACTCCAATTTTCCAAGATAGATAACCGTGAAAGACTCAGTTACTTTTACTTCAAGTCACTTGTGTAATCGTTAACTGGTAGAGTTGAGAAACACATGTAATCGCAACAATCAGACACATTGAGTTTATGTATTTCATCTTTCTTGTACTACGCACTTTATGACGTTAAATGAAAAAATCATCATATTATATTTAATTCTCTTAACTGTGCACTTTGCTAATACTTGATAAAGCCAGTACTCTACGTCAAAGTCACAAACTAATATGGACTTTCATTAAAAAAAAAAAAAATGTCAATATTCTTCCAAATAAAAGTTTGTCATTTCTGCAACAATATATTTTTTCTAAAAAATACGGGAAGTTGGATGATAAATGAAAAATTTTCCACAACTTCAACACCGCTCTAAAAACACCTGTAAAGAAGTACTGTTATCTACCATTGAAGAAGTATATATTTTAATACTTAAAGACTTTAGAATATTGTTTTTAATCTCTTTTATTTTGAATTCATCATGATCATCATAATCCAGACGACTTTTCGGAAGGAATCCTTAAGATAATTCGTAAAATCATTAAAAATTCATCATTATTTCGTATGATATACGTGATGTAAACTCACAGAAAAACATTTATCCAAAAAGAACCCATGTTGAAGTATTAAAACAAAAAACATTAATATTTTACCTCCTAAGAACCCTAGCCTTACTAAAATGTACCAGAGTGAGGTATCAAATTAGTTAAAAGATTTAGCTTATTTGAACGTTCAAGTAGTTAAAAATGACCGAGAAAATAGATTTATCTATAGTTTTCTGATCCATGATTTATTCATAATTTATGGTCAGTTTCATAAGTATAATTAATTGTTCTAAAATCATAACACATTTCTTCAAAACAACTATGAGAAAATATTGTTACTTACTAATAAATTATTACGTGTCTTTGTGCTTAAAAAACTAGTTATATTGTTTTAATTTCCTTTGTTTCGTGCCCGTCATAGCCAAGACGACATTTTAAAACGAATCCATTAAGATTATGAAGCGCCACAACGTATCATAAAAATCTATGAGTCTGTCGTGCCTAATGTTATGGATAGTAATTTTTTTTGAAGATATCTATAGAAACTTATGAAAGGTATGCGAGTGCATGAATAACTGAGGATATTATTGCGACTGAGCCAGTGAATGTGGAACTTTTGAAAGTCATCTTGATTACACAATAAGTTATGGTGTGTTATTTCTCTTTAACATTTACTTGAGTTATTTAAACAATAATTAGTCAGTATATTGATCTAAAAATGTGTTTAAAACGGCTGCACAACGTGACAAAGATTCCATGTACAATAACTGGTACTAGCATGACCTTTCATTTCTATTTGTAATATTAGTCATCAGTGCATCAACCTTATTTGTAGTTTTTTTTTGTTCAAGTGGGTTCATTTTTTACAATACTGTCTAAAGTTTGAATTAGTTTGACTAGTGAAGATAAATTAAAATCACCAGCCGGTATCACGTAGTCGGTCTGAATCATCATACCGTCTCTATTGTATAGATAAGCTTAACGTGCATTCAACTGTTTTGCTGCGAAAGCTTGTGTCATCTAAATGCGTCGACAAGTTGTTGGTGACTCAAAAAAATATTTATCGAATGAATAATTTAAGCTGTGTTTATAGTTTAAACAGCTAAAGTATTAAACATCAGCGCATCATATTGAGTTTTGCTCATTATAGACATAACCAAATTATACGCAATTTCGTTTCGATTCATTTTTCATTTGAAAAACAGCACTTTCATTTCTTTTCGCTGTGTTTCTGAAAAAACAAAACAACATAGCTTTGTTACGAAACGAAAATAAATTCATGTTCTATTTTGCTTATTCTAAACGAAACCAAACATTACGTAATTTTCTTTCTCTTTTCTTCCCAAAAATTGTCAAATATGTTTTTCCTGATTTTCAGTTGTTACAAAACTACTGCTATCGATTTGCATGACAATAATCTTGCTAATTTATTTTTTCAGTGTCAATAAAACTTACATCACAATCGGGAGCTTATCTGGCTTCTTCGATTAATCTGTTAGAAGACATTAAATGTTCGTCTTTTTTTTATTTATTTGGCGCATTTTTGATAACAGTTTACTAATGCGGCCAACTACTGAACCATAAAATTATCCATATAAAATATATAGGTCACTCAATCAGTCACGTGTCTAAAGTTTTAATCGTGGTAGCTCAAAGGTGGCTTATATATAAATTAAAACACAACTATTCAACTAGGGGCTCTGTGCGCCGATTTATTAACATAAAAAAGACTTGATCACCAAAATTCAGACTAATTTACCGTGAACAAACACAAAAAAAAAGGTATCAAAGATAATACTTTTTACATAAGTTCTAATATGATTTCGCTTTTTAGCACCGTAATTGTAGTGTTATTTCTTTGCATAAAGACAATTTCCTTCCTAAAAACTAAGTAGGACTAATATGAATTTCAAATTATTTGACGATGTAGCTATTTTCTCATCGTTTAGGACGGGTCAAAAAGTTATTTTCTGAATGAAGTGGTGATAGACTATGTCACACCCTTGAATGAAATTATGAAATTGTCTTTATACCACTGCGTGCCTTAAGCTCGCACTTCAGTCACCATTTTCCGTGACTTGAGACGGTTATACTGAAGTTAAGTTTTCCAGAGATTTTCATTTAATAAGTCCCTTATCTTCATTTTGATGACTGTTGTAACATATTTAAATTTTAGCTAGTTTCAAAGTTTCAAGGAATTAAATTTATACTCAGGCTCTCATCGAGACGCCGTCACGAGATGTGCTTTTTTAACGTTTATATTTCTACGTTTTGTCTTTGTCTTGCTGCAAAGTCCGTAGACTACAGAAATTAAATGTACGCGAAACATTTTAGTACATGATACTCGGCACTTAAGTCCCTTGTATCTTCATATACTATTTTGTATATTACGATGGTTATCATGCATTTAATTTTCATGAAAAATCTCTGATCTTGGAAAAGTCTCGTTATTAAAAATTGTGAATGTAGCTTCACGATCTACGAAGAGTTTTTTGCAAAGCTTTCATTGAAATTTTTTGAGGTAACAGGTAGTGTAGGTTGACGATAAAAGTAGTCAACCAAGTGAAAGCCCACTCAACGCAATGATAATTGCTCGGCAGAATCAACTTTCTTAAGCTACTTAAATATCGTGGTATTTCTTTTACGTTTATGTCGTTTCATTATGCAAAAGATATATTGACGTCACTTCATCAGTTTCTCATCATAATTATTAGCATTAAAAAAACAATAAGAGTAGCCGGCTAGCTAATCTCCCTAATTCTTCATAGTATGGCTTCTACGCAAGCAAAATTAGCGCGCGCGCGAGAGACTTCATATTTTACAAATGCGTCGAAAGTCGACGAGACAAAAAATGTCAACAACAAAGCCCACACTAGAAAACTATTACGTTATCTGCAAATGCTCTAGAGCTTACTCAAAACAAGATGATACAAAATTATTTTTAAATATTACGTTGTTCTTAAAAATATTAAAAACCCAAATATCGTCTTGACTTTACTCTGCTCTCCGAATAGGTTGTATTGTTAGTCAGGATGTATATATACATAATAAATCTTTTATGAATTAAAAATAGGTGTGTAAATAAGGTTACCATATTCAATGTAAGCTTCCAAAAAGTGAGCTGATTAACTCTTATGGTCAGGCGGTCATAGGTTGAATGAAATTTGTAATAAGTTAGATTTAAATAGCAACAGTGAGTCTGACATGGAAGTTTATAGCATGCATATAAATATAAAGCCCTAGTGCGGCGCCTATGCACTTCCTGGAATCTTAGTAGATAAACATAAAAGTTTGGGCACGTCAGAAATTTTCGTTCAGACGACGGTACTGCTGCTATTTGAAACCCTTGTTCAATTTACTTTTTATTCTTGTTTGGGGCTCAATAATATACATTTCCTCTCGACATATTAATCTTGAGTATTGAGACAAAACGATATGAATATGTTATCGGATTTTGCGGAAACCCTAAGACGAATCTTTAGTGCAATCGTAACGGAGAATTAGCTGATTCTGATCAAGGATAATAAGTCTTGTAAGAAATGATGGTCGCTAATAGTAAAAAAACTCTGTATTAGGAGATACTCACTTAGAAGAAATCCAAGATTAAGAACCAACGACATCCAGAAAATCTTCAAGGGAAGATCCTTCCATCCTCTGCGATCCGACATTGGTTCCTGCACAATGTGTCTGGATTGTTGTAATGTTCACCTTTGACTTACGTGCTAATATCATGCACACACGGTTTGAGTATCAGTAAGACCACAGCCCTATCGCTTGTTAAGTATAGATTAAAACGTGTTATATATTTAACGTATCTGACTACGAGTAGCCTCGTAAATACTTAGTTGAAGACTTGAAAAGCATTGCCAATCGAGACACAGAAGATCGAACTGTAGAAACTGTCTAGCGTAAGGACAAGCGGAGAAGAATCTTATCAATGTATCGATTAAGATAGTGGATCGACGAATAAGAATTTCATCCAATAGCGCTTTTCAGACGAAAATAAATTAAAAAATTTTTTTAGAACTGATGCTCAGTAGATGAACTAAGAAATAAAAGATAATTTTTCTTCTCCCAGCTGTCTGTATGTGATTATAAGTTGAGCTTGGGGCGCTTGGATATTATAATTTTATGAAATTGAATTTATTGTCCAGTAATATGCTGATTTAGTTTTTAAAACTTTGTTTTTTTTACGCGAACACACCAAGCTATCACCTATAGTCGCATACAAGTGCCTCAGTGGAAAATGTTATGTGGTACTTTTTCATATGTCCGATAAAAGCAGATTTATAAGAACCTTAGTTAATTGTCACTTCTTAGTCTACTATAGCTAAAGATTTCAATCTATTTTTAAATAATGTAGCTTCTTGAAACATTATTTATTCATATTTATTTTTAATAATATTCATCGAATTACTATCTAAACTAAATCCCTTAATTATTTGTTTTATTTTCTGTCAAATGCATCTATTCAAGGTGCTACATAAAATTGAGGGCATAGCTCTGCACATGTGAGTACATGCATCGTTGTTAGTAAATCATCACCAAAAACTATGAAATACTCCTTAGGTCAGTTAGTTAATAATACTTTTTGTCAGAATCCAATAAGTACATCTTTTCTCTTATGAAAAATTATAACTCCATGTGTACCAAATAAATTGCTTTAATAAACAAAAGTATATTCCACAACATTTTTTTCTTGTCTGTCTCGTGTTATTTCTACAATTTGACATTGAACATTTGTGACTCAAAAAAAAAGAATTTGGCCCAAAAAACAGAATACAGTCGAACACGAAGAAAAAGAGAACAGTGACCGAGGGTAGAGAGACCCGCGCAACAGAGGGGGAGAGAGAGAGAGAGAGAGAGAGAGAGAGAGAGAGAGAGAGAGAGAGAGAGAGAGAGAGAGAGTGAGCGAGAGCGAGAGGGAGACAGTAAAAAACGACCCCGAAAACCAATTACACGTCGATTTACACTTTAATTTTGCGATCTCGTGAAACAGAGGTGGAACATCAAAGGGCGTCCGGTTACGAGAGAAGAAGAAAAAAGAAAACGCGCTCGATTCGACAAAAACATACCTAACCTGTCACATCCCCTTCCCCCTGACCCAGCAAACCAACACCTTCCACTGCAAACAAACCCACCAGCTTCCTCCCGTGCTCGGAAAAACCAACTCGAAAAACCCAACCGCAAAGTTAAACGAAACCTTTTCCCGGACCCGAAAAAAAAAAAGAAGTCGAAAAATCCACCAGCCCAAAGGTAAACCAAAGAGTGTGGCAGGGGGGGGGGGGGAGGTGGACGCTGCAGGTGCACCGTCGCCCGGGCAAAGATAAATCATCGTCGCGGGGCGCGCTTATAAATATACGAACTAATTGAATTCGCGTTACCCTTTGAAAGCCCTTCTCCTCCGCGGTGGCGCCACGGTCGGACGTTGAATTATTCCGCGCTTTGTACGTGCATATACACCCCCGAATATTAATATCCCTGCTCCCGACTCTCGGCTTAATTGCACAAAATGGATTTCGGAATGTAACTGCTGCTGCTGCTGCTGTCCAACGTCTCACGCTCTCTCGAGACCATGGGGCCGCATTGTGCGATCGTTGGAGCTCGTCTTTGATTTTGAACTAGCCCGTCACGTGTCGCGTGAAGAGACACACTGCTCCTGTCTCTAATTTGAAGCTCACCGGATGCTCCATGCGCATCAATAGTGTGCGGTTAGTATAGTCTTAAGTAATAGTTTGCTTGTACTTGTAACGAGTCTACCAAGTGTACACCATACAATTTTGTAAGACGAATCATGTGATATAACTCTTTTGATTACAGGAGGTTATTTCAATTAACTAAAGAGTCTGTTTCTACCTTTATTGAATTAAATGTATCTTACAACCTTCGTTTCTGTTTTTACAGCTGTCCATGCGATAAACTAAAAGTTTTATCCGTTCTAATACCATAAAAACCCGAAAAACATTCACCAAGTTAACAGTAAACGAAACATGTATCCACAAGTAACCTTTCAATGGTTTTGTTCTTGTGACTTCAAGCCCACATACCGATCACGCGGACGTGGATTAAAAAAACTCGACGGCCATCGTCCAAAGAGAACGCGAGGAAAATAATTTTACATTCAATGAAATACGAACGAAATACCATCGGCTCTCTTTGAAAGCCAACGGCAATTGAAGAAGAAGAAGAAAAAAAAAGACTCTCGTATCTCTCTTTGAAAAAGGATGATTCGCGCTTCTCGTCCGCTGCCTTCCGCCCGAATTTTCCGACAGCCAGCCGACCGATCGTCGAAAAGACGGGCGCTCGACGATGGTATATCATAGAAAGAGGATGAGGAAAAAGTACAGACTCGAAAAAAGGGCAAAAGGGGGGGGGGG
>JAPYYV010009576.1:0-11850 GCA_030522625.1 Copidosoma aretas | reverse complement strand
CGAACGGCCACCCATCCAAGTACTAGCCGCGCCAAATGCTGCTGGACATCGTTGATCGACGGAACTGCGATTCTACCATTGCGCCACCGTGTCGGTAGATAGCTATATCTATTGCCGTGGTCACGTGGTACAGGTATAATCCGAATATCTTTAATAAGAACCTCTCGAAATTTCACTTGAAGTTAAAGTAAATGGTTTACGTGACGAACCACCTTAAAGACTTGAAGGGAAAAATAAAATCATATGAATATCTGTTGATGAGTATGAGAGGAATTTCGAGGTATCGATGCAGAATAGTTTCCAATATGCTGCAAACACGTGAAAACAGTAAGGATTTAGAGATCAGAAGAAAGGGTCATGAACAAATGGAAATTCAGAGGGATTTAATTTTGAATAGAGAGGATGTAGAAACAGAGACAAAAATATAATTTTTCAGTAATTTATACTTAATGATCGAAAGTCATCGATATCAAGACCGAAATTCAGACAATAAAGCTAAGCCTGATGGTGAACCATTAACTGACTTCACGAACCGTAGGGCCAACTTGGACCACGCGGATTTTTCGTGGAACATTATTTTTGTACGCGTACGAGTTGTCATTCGTAAACAAATTAATTCAATCCCCGTCAAAAACATTAGGCAGGCACTCCTACACTCATCGCTATTATATCGTTCGTGCCTGAAAACTTTCAGTGAAGAACATTTTCCTCCGAGTCCATTAAATATACGGATAAAAGACGGTAATGGAGACAAAGAGAGAGAAACTGCACAAAGTATGGGGACTTGCAACGTTTGCGGGCTCGCCGATTCGGCAACGCTCTCCTGCAGACGTTCTTCCAGACTCGCACCAATTCGCCCACAGCCTTGCCCTCGGCCTGTCTCCCGCGGCTGGCGACGCCGGCTGGCGACGCCGGCTGGCTGGCCAGCGCGGAAAATTCATCAGCCGATTTTCCGCTGTCCGGACACGGCGGCGCTCGCCCCTCCGAACTTTTCCACGAACCGACACAAAAGCGTCGTCCTGTCCATTTGTCCTACATCACGTGGTGCCATTGGTGTACCGACCCTCCTCCCCGCGCCTCCTTGACCCCTCGCGGTTGCGGAGCTTTGCCCGCCGCCCGACCGACGGTTCAACGTCGCGACAATGCAACGGAGGACCGAGCGACAAGTGTCGACATCTACGCGAGCGCGAGTAGCTCTCTTCGTCGTCGTCGTCCGTTATCTTTGTCTCGAGTGGTGGGCGGAGTTGGCGTCGTCGTACGTACGTATACCCACTTATATGTATACCCGTCGCGTGGCCCATGCACTCGTGTCCATATACGTACATCGAGAACGGACGGAAGTTTCTTTCGAGAGCTTCGCGGGGGGAAGTCTTATTGATTTTCCTTTGATAATGAAACTTTTTTTAGTTCTGCATGTTGCATTGCTGCTGCTGCTGCTGCTGGAGTTGCTTTTTTCTTCCCCTCTTTCGCTCTCGGGTTCTGCAGTCTTGAGAACTTTTTTTCCCCCCTCAGCTCGTGTCTGTACAGAGAAAGAAAAATACTTTTTTTTGCACAAATTATTTACGGATGCGGATTCGATGGACCACGAGCAGATACAAACTGTTTATTGTGCTCCAGTACGGTCCGTAATGTTGCAGCTGACGAAAGAGAGGCAGGGACAAAGATCCGAGTGGAGTGGATGATTGGGTCTGCTTCGGCTCCAATTGCTCCAGCTACCGAGGCTATTAAAGCTTTTATTTGGGTGACGGGACGAGAGAGTAATTTCTTAATGAGACTCGATGGAAAGTGCGCCAAAGTCTGTTTTACGGATTGCGTCGGAGATTAAATTAGTACTGATTTTCTCGCCGTCGAGAGAAAATGGTATGGGTCTGTACAAAAAGTTTGCGATTAAAGTCGTGAATTTTGGATCTTTTGAACTCATGTTGAGATTTAATCATAACTCAACGTAATATTTGATGATAGTTTTTATGATAATATTACCGATTGAGGTAGCATCAATAAATTTAGTCAATCGCTTGTTTAAAACATATGCATTTCATTTGTTAGTGAAGATCATCAATTACGTATACGCAGAGGTAATACCGCAACTTTGTTTTTAAAATTTACTGGCGTTGGTTGAAAAATAATAGTGAAGCAACGCCACTATTTAACTGACTTTCCCAAGTAGTTAAGTACTATAAGCTCGATTACTATGATAAAAAACTTCATGGAAAACTTTTGCAATTATATCACTCTGTTTCGAAAGATCAACGTAACTATTAGCACACAGTATAAGTTCACTTCATGCTAAAGTGGATCGATATCACTTGTGATTATCGGATCGAATAAATATATGTCTCTCGGTTTTAGGCTATAATAAACTTAACAAATGCGTCTGTTTTTCGTGATTATATTTTATTCTTTGTAAATTTTACAGTGTCATTCTCTGTCTGGCAATTGACTTACTTATATAAATTTATAATTTACAATAAAATTATTTATCAATAATACATTCGAATTTTGAATCGTATTACGATATACATGTATAACACTGTTCTATGTAAGTTTATCAAATTTTATATATGCATATCTTTTATTTAACCATATAAATAGTTATATTTAAAAAACACTTCATATACTACAAATCTTATCACATGATAAATTAATAATAGTTTCTTAATGCATAGGAACAATTATATCAAATTATTTTTAAATCGATATCATTTCAGAAGAATATTGGTCGCTTAAATGATATCGAACCATCATTTATGTGTATATATACAAGACTAGCACATAAAAAAGGAAGTAACAACGTAATCTCAATCAAAAAATATAAACTTTAGACGACGTAATACAATTTTTTTTCTCAATACGATAAACGTTGACCCCTTGTACCACTTTGCAAAGTTTAAATTTGCTTTTATTGTGTGTAAGGCAATTGTTTCTATAACAGTTGATACATAATTTTTAAACTTTCTATACATACCGTTACACGTTCTATAAACGTCTTGATACATAGATTACATAAAATTTATTTGCAAACAAGCCATGTATAAATAGTTACAACGTTGTAAATAAATTTTTCATTTCTTTAATGATTTATTAAGCTTGATGCAATGTAAAATTCTTTTATACTACAAAAATAATTTTAACTCTGTGCTATATCATTTTGAGCAAGTTGTATCGTCTAACTGAAATTGTACTTGTAGTTGGAATTTTTTGAGGGCACATTTTTATCAAATCATAAACTATTTGCACTTAAAGGCAGTATTAAAAAAATAAGTAATCCAAGATCTTGTAAGATAATTAAATTTTAATTTGATTGTTACGAAAGTCCAATAAAATATTCGTATAATTGTAATGGAAGCTTTTTAGTTTTGTTCAAACAAGAAAAGTTTACTAACCGTTTAATCAACAACAAAATTATTTCATCATATGTATTTTTTGCTCCAGAAATAGTAAATTACAATCTACGGATCAAGTTCAGTTAATTTTTTTGTTTCAACCAAATCAGTTAAGTACAAAAAATTTTTCGTGAATTTTTTTTACATTCAAAATAACTTAAGTCTATTGTTAAAGCATATTCTAATTAGTATCCACTAATCTCCAGAAAATATTGTGAAAATTTCAATTTTCAACTAAACTGGCTTGGTGCACAATAAAATTGGACTCTGTATTGTTGAAGAAGGTATATATAAAAAAATGTTGTTGATCATAATATAGTCCTTATACAGATATAGTATTTTGTAACTAGTATTAAATAATGATTTTTATAAACGCATGAATTTTTTCGGATGACAAAAAGAGTAACTTTTTCTAACGTAAAATTAAACATTCACTACATTTTACAATAGCTTGTTAATTAATACAGTACCCTTGTAAAAATTTTCGTTGGACTTGGACTAGCTATTATTGCTTGAACTTGCATGATCAAATCAGGGCGATTTCGAGTGGCTAAACAATGTATCTCCTTAACCTATATAAAATAAAGATAAGAATCTGCGCTACAAAAATAGACGTACGTACGCTTGTCTTGTTCGTAGCCGGAGTTGTTTACAATTCCTAAGAAGCTGTCTATATCATTATAAGGACAAAAATGTTCTTTTTATAAAAATACATCTACGCCATGCAGGTGATCAAGATAACCTTGGAGCCTGAAAAAAATATTTCTCGCGCCTAATGTTGAGTATCTTTAATAATAGAAGGAGAAATCATTTTAACAGTAATAACAGTGTACAAAGAAAAAAAATGTACAAAAATTTTTCCTACTAATTTAGGGTTACGTTTTAAAAAAAACTTTACCAGTTTAATAGTTATAGAGTGAAGGTCTTCATATCATCCTTGGCTTACAATGATAATAAAGTGACCTAATAATCTATACGTTGTAATTATACATTGTGAGACTAGAAAAAGCGGAATCTGTGATGAATCAAGTCCCTTATCAATAATTAAATATCAACTGAGCATAAAATAGTCTTACCATAAATTCGTGGAAAAATTTAAACTGGTTGATATTTAAAAATAATTAATTTTATCGCAAGTACACGACTTTTTATGAAAGATTTCATACTTTTCTCTGGCTTCATGAGTTATGTGTGGTAGTAAATGCTTGTTTTCTTACAATCATTTAGGTAGATATATAAATAATGTTTTTATATATAAATTTAATTATTGTTTTGAATTTATAATATAGTTGTTTCGTCGTTTTTATTTGGCACCATAATCTGCTGCTTTCTGTGACACACTTCCGTAGATGGCATGGTGTCTGAAAAAATTTATCGACATTTAATTATACTGATTTTTTGTCGACATTTAATCATGTATAAAATTTCGTAAATTAAAGCATCAACAGCATATACTTATGGTTGTTTGTATGATCAGTTATAGTGGATATATCAAATTTTCGGTGATTTCAAGCTAAATGGAGGATTACAGTAAATTACGACCTCGAAACTTCGTAATATAGCAAACAAAATTTTTACTATCCCTTGGGCGGAAGTTTGTAGTTTCACGGTTTGATTAGGCTAGAAGAAGAAGTACTTTTACCCACACCTTAGTGGAACAGCGGAACTACAAACTTTCACCCAAAGGATGGAAAAAAACACTATTTCTTACATGGAGGGGGAACAGAACGCCTTCACGAACGCGTTCCTCGGCTTCGCTTCGAGGCATCATATCACGCTCGTGCGGGAGTTTCGTTTCCCCTCCTTATAAGAAAATCTACTATTTATGCATGTTTATAAAAAAGTTAAAATATTTTATTCATTTTACAATCAATATTACAAGCAGTGAACATAAGAAATTTAAAAAAAGATTCAGTTTTAGGAAAAAGTATAGCAATGGCTTGTACTTTTTTTATACTCATGATCCAGTTAAGCCATCGAAACGTTCTTAACATTGTTTGAATAGGATATAGTATTGAAGCGTATCTACTGTATATCCATACAGCTGTGCCTACTCTCTAGATAATCGAGTTACAAACTAACAAGTCAAGGCATTTGTGTTTTATTCGCTACAGCTCGCTCATTCAATTATGAAGTATCACGAGAAAATTTAGTGATACATCTTTTTGTAATGGTCAATAGCTTATACTTTTCGATTTGCAATTCTGTTTGAATTGTACAAGCTTTTCTATGTTTATTTCCTGTTTCTGTACATGAGATCGATGCACGATTTTTTTTTTTGTATCGCGAGAAAAAAGTGCTGCTAATTAATTTGCACAAAGCTTCGTAAAGCACTATTTTTTCGCATTTTCGTTGAAAAATCATTCAACGTATTTGTTAAACCTATTGATTAATTTAACAAGAATTCAGAATTTTTTAATAATTGATAGTTTGTTCATAAAAACTCGTTTATTACTAAAAAGAAAATATCAAAAAACCATTTTTCAAAATTGAAGAATCGATGTATAAACCTCATGAAGTGCGTAACTAAATGTTGAAATTGTACTACTATTAAGAAGTAAATTTGAAGGATCCTGATTATTGAATTCAGATGCATACATTCCAGTACACAGTTTAATGAAAAATTTAAATATGTTCGGAAATTGTGAAGAAATAGACACCAAGTCCCTTTTACGATGTGATAATATTCCCTCTAAATTGTAAGTATATATCACAATATATATATGCAAGTTATTGTAAAAAACAAAATTTTTGCTTCCTCATAGAGGGGGCTTCATATCAGTAAAAAAAAAAATTTATGGAAATTCGTTAGAAATGTCTTATATAGTGTCTAGAGTGAAAAATTTCATTTTTAGAAAAAGTCCATCTGTGTGTGTGCGTGTGTGTGTGTGTGTGTGTGTTTATGTAATAAATCATATCTCAGGAACCCGACGGTAGATTTCAATGATTCAAGACTTAAAAAAAGTTTGGTTTTCTTATCCTTACGGCGGCTCGGAAAAAAAATTTAAGCTTATACCTTATTAAGGTTTTTACAAAGATTTTTATGGTCTAAAAACCGGTTTTTTACTTCTATAAGGGTAAAACATTTTTATTTAAATTTTTTATATAGTAGCATCTGATAAAGCTTCAAAATAGCTCTATTTTCCATTTTGAATCATCTTGATAAGTTATTATTTTTTTTTTATCAAAGAAATACTGAGATTTTTGTGGAAAGTCACTCATATCTTAGAAACCCTTCGAGTGATTTCGATGATTCAACGCTTAAAATATTTGTTTTTATATCCTTGTATTAATTTTTAAAAAAATTTGAGTTTTTATACCTTATTAAGGTTGTAATAACGATTTTCTATGTCCAAAAAGCGGTTTCTTGCTACTATTAGGGTAAAAAAAGTTTAAATCGATTGCTTTCATAGTTGTATCTCATAGAACATTAAAACAGCTTCATTTTAAATTATAATAAGTCCCAATTATTTGTTCAATTATTTTTAATTTTTTACTTTTGTAAGGGTGAAAAAAAATTTAATTCTTATTTCGAAATAGTAAAATGTGATAAAGTTTCAATATTGCTCTATTTTTCATTTTGAATTATCTTGATAAGTTATTTTGTTCAGTTTCATTGAAGATCTAAGATTTTTGTGGAAAATCGTTCATATTTCTGTAAAAAATTGATGAGTTGTTTTTAACAGCAATAGCAATTGATTCTATTTATTATATTGGATTTATCCCCTGCTTTTATTTGAGTCATCACATCTATTAATTGATGAGTTGTGATAATAAAAAGATTTATTTTTTATTTTCTCAGTCGCCCATAAAAAATTTGAGTTTTATACCTTATTAGGATTATATAACGATTTTTATGGTCAAAAAACGGTATTTTTAACTCTTTTAATGGTTAGAAAATCAAATTTCAAATTCTTAATAAAATCATGCGATAACGCTTCAAGCTTTATTTTCCACTTTTAATTTTCTTGATAAGTTTTATTTTTTTATTTTTATGAAAGAAATTTTACGATTTCTGTTGCAATTCAGAAAAAACAAATTAATTTTAAGATATTATTTTGTTCATGGTTAAGTTTACAGGCGACGCAGTACACTAGTTTGTGCAGGAATTATACTATAATAACGATCAATATACTGCTTTTATAATCCATCTATCTCTCTCATACACTGTTAAAACAATATTGGTGTAAAATTACTACGTTCAGTGTAGAAATAATATGACCCTCGTTGAATGTCGTGAAATAACTATAATAATGTATGAAATTACAAGCGATGTGAAGTAGTACCGTTCGCGAGTGTAATTTGATCATCGCGATTTGGATTTTGATATCTTAAGGTGGTTCTTTCATGAAATGTTGTGAACAGAATTAAACGAAACTTTGAGGGATTGTTTATTGATTTACACTTTACTCTCCCTAAAAATTTAAGATGAGGTTAATTAACGAAAACGCGAAAAAAAGCTTGGTGAAAATTACGAGTATCATATGAGCTCTTATGGAGGGCAGTATATTTTTGACATTCTTTACAAAAATTAATTTACTTTCACTGAACAAAACTAAATGAAAAACCAACGCAAGAAAGCTTATGCAATTTTTAACCAACTGCCATCGCGAAATGTATAGGTACACGGACTTAATCCAAAGATATCAATAGAAACGCAGCACACATTGTTATGACCTATGTTAAAAGCATGGAATGCTGATATTTTGAGGTTAAACACAATTTTACAAAACCATCCCAAGAAAGTTTTCTATTGAACATTATGGCCTTAAATTGTGTGTGAGTACTGTAATTTAATCAATGAACAATATTAACTAATAATTGTTTTAATTTAAGCAGTTTCAATAAAAATTTATCTGATAGTCGCGCATTTGACTCGGGAGTCATGAAAGAACCACTTTAAAACCAATATATTTTTATAGAATTCAATTTGTTTTTTTTAATCAGTCATATCTCAAACCTGAGTGATTTCGATGATCTAGGGAATAAAATGTTTTTTTTTTAATCCTTTAATAGTTCACGAAAAGATTTGACGTTTCATACCCTATCAAGGTTCTTATAACGATTTTTGATGCCAAAAAAACGGTTTTTGCTGTTTTGGGGTATATAGATAATTAAATAGCTTTATATAATTCAATAAAATTTTAGCTACAAGATAGGTATATTACGTTTATCGATTTCAGTAATGAGTTCTTATTATTTGTTTAATTATTCTCATTTAAAAAAATTATAACAATATTGTTTGTTTTACTTATTCTGGTGAAAATTATAATTTTAATTTAAAATCATAATCTTATTTTTAAAATAGTTTCACATTGTAGAGCATACAAATAGCTTTTTTTGACATTGTAAATCATTTTAATATTTTATTTTATTTATTTTTTATTTTTTTTATAGCGGGACGGAGGAGATATTCTAAAGACGCCTCTACGTGCACATATGGCTACCATAGAGGTAGTGTCGGATTCACCCTGGCTTATAGTGTAATAACACATCGAGGACTCATTTTAATATTTGATTCAATATTTATTTAGTTGGATAATTGCAGAAGAATTTCGTTAAGGAAGCTTTGTGCTAATTTATTGGCAGCGGTTTTAATTTCGCAGACAATCATTTATTTCAAATTCTATTAATTTTAATAATTGAAATTATCACCAAAATTTCATCAATTATATGTACAAATTTGCGAATGTATAAAATCCCCCTTCATGGTGAATGTAAATATTAATAAAAATCAATTGTGTTGAAACCTTAAAACCTGTTTAGAAAGTTTACGTTGATGTTGAGTATACTTTATATTAATGTATACAGCAGGCATGTAAATGAAAGCAGCCAGTTGAAATCAATAGATTGGATTAAGTATATGCAAGACATTGTACGTATGTGCTTTGTAAACGCGTATTAAAAAAAAAATACTCGCCTCGTTTATTTTCTACCTAAGCCCCGGACGGATCGCGAGTTCAATGTAATTATTCTACAATTTGTTTGATTTCAATAACAATATTATAAATGTACGTATTCCATAAGACAATTACCGATATTCATTTAAGCGCACTTGAAAACTAATTTTAACAATCAAGGTTTTTATTTTTATTCATATAATCAAGAATTGAATTGTCACATAGATAACACGGTCGGATCATCGTATAATTTTCACTATGAATTAATTCCAAATTCTATTCTTTCTGGAAGATAATAAATTTGTATGAAGAAACTGTTTTGTATATATTTATTTGTATTGAGTGAGTATTAATAGTATAATAAGGATAACTAAATATATTATAAAAAAATATTCTTATTCTATAACTGAATCATGGATTATAATGAAATATTCGCAGAGAGAAATTTTTTACTACAAATTTATGATCCATTGACATTAGAAATCAATACGCGCTAACTCTACCGAAAGAAAAAGATGGTCATACATTTTGCGACATGCAACGACCTACATTTTATCGGTGCAATAAATTTTACTTTAAAACTTGGCTTATTCTCTACAACCCTTCGCCGGATAACATTCTTGTATTATCTCCAAAGAAATTCCACGGCCTAGTTTCTTAATTAACGTGCCTTTACTTTGTGGAATTTTTATTTTTATTTTTAAATATTCAGACATTCATAGGGTTTCTTTCTACTTCCCTGTATTTGTACAACGTAAAATAGTATTTGGGTGACTCTGCACATGAAAATGCTTTTGACACACTCTGAAACAACTGAGTTTGTATGAGAAGTGTTCGGTACTTGGGAAATAATGCAAGGTTAATTATCTTTGAGTAAGGTCGTCCATAAAAAAATAGATCGGACTTGAGGATTTTATCGCTTGAACGTTTAAATCATGCATAACCGCCGCATAATCTGTATTTATTGCCAGTAAAGATAATAATTACCTGTATTAATGCATAAAAATGCAGAATTCTTGCAAAAGATGGAAATTTAGTCAGAGGTATGAGAGTTTAAGTTCAATGTATTTAAAATAAGGGTGCGATATTGAGGGGCTTATCGATAAGTATACACAAGCTTCGCGCGAAAAAAAATATATACACAGCTCTTAACCCAAATTGAGAAGAAAACCTATTACTAAATTGAGGTACATCGATGATTCCACAAAAAACCTCCGAAATCGTAAATTGTTATTGTGGTAAACCTTTGGAATACAAATGTATATCTCTTATGCGGCTTCAGAAGAATGAAAAAATGAATGTGCATGAAGTAAATGAGGTGCAACACTTTTTTTGAACTTTTAAATGGGTTTTTCTTGTATTTAGAGCTAATTTTTTTCCGATTTTGAAAAAAGAATAATTTTGTTAGTTTTCTCAACTTATTATAACCAAGCAATATGAGTATTGTTTTTTTTTTTCTAAGACTCATAGTTTTGAGAGAAGTTTGTAGTTTTGCAAATTTTAATTTTTAACTCAAAAACTACGGGACGCACAAAAAAATATGTAAAAAACATTTTTGTGTTTTTGATACAAAAATTGTAAAAAAGAAATAGTTTTAACTGTTAAAAATTTGAAATTTCACTTAGAATAGGAGTAAAATAGATCAAAAAATTTTCAAAGACCTGTGTTACGCTTAATTGGTTTTGTTCTCACAAAATAATTTTCAAGAAAAAAAAACTTCTTTGATGCTCAAAGAACTCTCAACTGTAATTTTTTGTGTGGAAATCTCATGTCCATTCTTATTCGTAACGTCACTTATAACTGGTTAGAAGCAGAACTTGTCAAACTAAAAACCAAACGAGGGTAAAATTAGCTTTCCGAAGATGGAAAAAGTCATCCAATTTTTCATGATAATTAAATTAAGAG
Organism: Copidosoma aretas; assembly: GCA_030522625.1. Classification (NCBI taxonomy): domain Eukaryota; kingdom Metazoa; phylum Arthropoda; class Insecta; order Hymenoptera; family Encyrtidae; genus Copidosoma; species Copidosoma aretas. Next base: position 662 of record JAPYYV010009576.1, on the reverse strand, counting down.
GTAAATTCAATACAGAATTTAACCCAACAATATATTAACCAGTACCCAAAACAAAATTACTGCTCAAACCGAGTGATGTGCAAAAAATTCATCTGCTTACTAATAAGTCATACATTTATCGAAACATCACGTACCACGTGTATAAGACGGTAAGACGTATTACACGTGAAAACCGAGCCCCATCCTGTAGTGTTTGTGAGTAACTATTCGCGTATGCGTCATATGTGAGCGCGGGCTTGGCATCGGGAGTGTTGCGCGGGTTTGGCATCGGCAGTAAAAGCTCGGTCCGAATCGTGGTCACACGTCTGTATGTACATTACTCTCTTTGATATAATATAATACCATTATAGTTATGCAGTACTAAAGCCTTACGTTATTTACCCGCGCCTATCCTTATCACATGTCCCGCCTAAAATACTACACTGGCGACGAGGATTCACTAAAGAACAGACTGCGCGAATCGGTAAATGATAGTGCATTCGTAGTGAATTAAGTTTATGGCGGACGAAACAGCTGAGAAAGAAGATAAAACTAAAGGTGTTAACTAGGTTTACTATTTGAATAAAGAAAAAGCAGTGAGTGAATTTAAAGCGAGAAATTTGAATGTAAGTGAAAATGAAACATTAGATTCGTTACGCAAAAGGCTCGCGGAGATAGTTCGC
>JAPYYV010009575.1:0-24106 GCA_030522625.1 Copidosoma aretas | reverse complement strand
TCCCTCTTCCTTCCCTCTCCCAAGTGCTAAGTGCCCTGAGTAGTGCCCTTCTCATAAGGAGCCGGACGTCTAGCACTATAATATAAAAAAAAAAAAAATATATATATATATATATAACTTATGGTGCTCGCATGGACGCCCAGCGAAACGAGATGCGCATGTAATGTATATAGTACGCGCGTGCGCAAAAAGATGTGCACGACAGCTGTCCCATACGCTGCAGGGAACGCGCGAGTCAAGCGGGCCGAGCGTTACTCGTCTCGTGGAGGGGGGCCTAGGACGAGGAGCGGATGAACGAAAAAGGACGCGCACGCGAAGCCCCAACACCGCGATGATGCTATCTCCGATGGCTCGCGCCGCGTCGCGTCGATATACACGCGGGAGGCATTGTCGCGCGGCTAAGAGAAGGACGACCAGCCGCAGCTGTTGTATACACACGTTATATTGTGCATACAGTTACCGGGCTGGCTAACGTAGGCGTCCTATGGTGTCCCGCGCCTACGCTTATTATAGTTTGGTCGATCCGTCCCCGCGCCTGCTGCTGATTGCCGAGTCTCCATCATCCCCGTCCATCCTCTACCACTACTTACCACTCGTTCGAGGAGCCGCTCGGCCGGGGCATGGATTATTGGCAGTTTCCTCTGGTGTGGAACCGAGTATACCAACTTGCGGGTGAGAAAATGCTGAACCGATCGAATCCCCCGGTCGAGAGCCGGAATATTTTTTTCAACTCGAATTTTGCATCGATGATGCAGCTTCGCGATTATATTGGCCGAGAGGACAGTACGGGCTTGACGGGCTGTGAGCGAACCGAAAAGAAGCACACCGAGCTACTCGTACCAACAAAAATTAGTAAGACGCTTTGAAAAATTCATCTCCCCGAGCGTGGCTCCTGCACTGATTAACCATATTGTGCGGACGTATCGGAGCTGCTTCGTCGTTCATAGCGTTTGTATATAGTTGTAGCTGAGACGGCCAAGGGAGGGAGGCAGATGAGGAGGCAGAAAAAAAACTGGAGCATGAGAGGGAGGGATGTGGTGGCAGCTGATCGTCGTGCCGCATCTGAAGCGAGAGGCGAGAGGTTCAAAAAGAGAGAGAGGGTTAGGTTTCGGCGCACACCAGGAGATGATGGTGGTGGGTATATACTGTAACCATTCCAATCCAGAGGACGGCATGCAGGGGTGAGCTGCTGCTGCTGCTGCTGCTGCTGTACACGAGAGAGAAAACAAAAAGATAAACGGGCCAAAGCGACGATGACAAAAACAGCGGGGGAGCTTATAAATCAAATGCACCAACTGCCGCCGTTCCATTCCGAGGGGCGCAATCATTGACGATAATTAGGCGAAAAAAGTTATACCTCCCGTGCTGCCCGTGCTTTTCCCTCCTACTCCTCTATACCCCCTTCATTTTCAATCTGGTATATAATGGGTATATGCGTGTACGAATACACGAGCGTGCGTACTCGCATACAGGCAAGGGCGGGGCAAAGGGTATAAGGAAGGGAAGGAAGCGGCCGAAGAGACGGATAAATAGGGCCCGGGCTGCCCCACCGAAGAAGAAGGGGGGGGGGGAAGTCAGGAAATTCTACGCGATCGATTAAAACCAATTACGGGGAGGGAAAATTAATTCGCGCGATTGACTCTGGTGGAGGGGGCGGAGCAAAAAAGGAGCCGCGGTGTGCTGGTGCAGATGGGCATTGGGGAGCGCGCGCGCGCGTAAAACCGATCGAATAAATCGCCGAGGCCTGTGCTCTTCAACCGACGGCCGTACAGAGTAGGCGCAAAAAAGGAGATCATCAATTATACGCCGCATATATGGAGCAGGAGGGGCGAGCGATAGCAGCGGCAACGTCGCGGGACGGGGCGCGTGCCGCCGCTCGCTGGGCATCGCATTTATGTGGCGAGTGTCCCGTGATGCGGGAGAGGACGCGGCGAGCCGGGGAAACGTGTTCAGGAAAGTCCCCTCCTCCTCCTCCTCCTCCTCCTCGCAGTACCGCGCGCGCCCCGAGGAAGAAGACGAATGGGGGCGAAGCAGCGGCAACAACTTTCGTAATTGTTTCTCCCCGCGCGGGCGTCGCGCCGTCGGGAAGGGACGGAAAAAGTCGCGGGATGATACTTACCGCGCGCGGATGCGCGACGGGGCAACATTGGCATTTAATTTATGGGGCAGGAGGGTCCATATTATGTGACCGTAGCGCCGAGGCCCGAGGAATCCAGCATCCGCGAGTGACTCTCGCTTACCCCCCCAGGACAATGTTTTGCCGGGTTATCGCGGAAGCTGCTCGTAATATTGCTTGGATGCCCGAGCCATACTATTTTCCAGATGGGGCTGTAACTATGTTCGCCGGAGTATCTATGCGTATTTCACCAACAAATTAACGTTATTATATTGATATTATTATTATTATTATTACTATTATTATTATTATTCGTCACTGTTGAACCCGCACCGAGAGAAACAGTTGTATACGCGTTCGAGTGTATGAATATTTATCCTGCTTTGCAATTGAAATTACATTCAAACAGATACGTTCTTTTTTTCTTTTTTTGTTCTCACTTTTGCTTCAAATTGCGCTCGCCGAGTCCGATCTACGTACATTTTTTTTTCTTCCACGCATACCTCGTTACATTTCACTTCCTGCGATACAATCGTGTTGTACGCAGTATTATAATATACTACTACTTGAGTGGCAGAAAAATAAATTATCCCGCGGCCGATTAATTACTGTATAGTTTTTAAAAAGTTTTTTTTTCTTCTCTTTCGCGTGAAAAATTCAGTTCCTCGTAGCCAATTACGTCTATACGTATCCATGTGGATATACGAAGTACTATACACGCTTACTTATCGAATTCGAAATCTACTTGCGTATAAAGGCACTACACGCGTACTTATCTCTCATCTGGAACACGTCATGTCACCCCTCCCCGAACGAACGATGACAAATCCACTCCCCCCGCTCGATGTGATGTCAAACCGAACGTATACGACTGAAACGTTAACTTATTGTCCACAAGGTATCGCGAATCGAGCTATTTTTTATGCTACAGCAGAACATAAATATAGTTACACACTTACATTCACCAAAAGAGAAGGAGTGAGAGCTGGTGGAGCCAATCGTGATGTTTTTTGAATCTGCGCGGGAGGCGTTCCGGCACTCGTCCTGTACTCCGTTATAACTTTCTCAAGGTCGTTTGTGTTAATTTCTGAGACCGAAGCTCATACGCACATCCATACATAGTACTTTTGCAATAAAAAAAAACTCCCCCCTCCGATAAGTTTACCGCACGCAAGATAAACTTCCTTCTTGCCCATAAATATGCAATGTCGATTGGAATTTCTCAAAAGAGGTACTCATCCGCGCGTTGCCGATGCGGACATGATTTTCGAATTCATCCTAGTCCCGGCACGTTTCGGCTCTCTCCATCACCGAGCACCGAACGGTAATAAATAATCCAGCTGATGCTGGCATGAAACTTCGAGTGGCGAATAAAAGTCAGAGGTAAAAGTAACGGGGTCTAAAAATACACGACGTTACTCGGTGAAGCCGATAAAACAAAAAAAAAGGCAAGTATACTTTCTCCGTGGTATAAAAATGACGATAGACGAGGGAGTTGACGACGAATGACGTAAGGAGGGAGGAAGTGAGAGAGGGTACACGAACTCCGAAATAATTGATGCTCTGCAGGATCGACGAGGGAGCGCGTATACCTGTACTATACACTCGTATATTTCTATATGTATACATATGCATGTATACTCAGAGGACCATAAATAAATTATTATACGTGTAAAAGCGGTGTAAACAATGGTTGAAAATGTGTTGGTCGCGTTGCATGTTGATGTATGCTTAATTTAGTTAGCGTTATTTTCTTTACATTTGTTTTCTCAAGTTAAATTCGATACTTTTGTTCGTTCGCGGGTTAACGTGACATGTTTTAGATTACCTATTGCGACTTGGGGGATGCGAAAGCGCAAGGGAGCAAGCTTTCGTATGGATCTGAAAAATTTTTACTTCGTCGTAGCTGATAAAATTTGTATATTTGACTGCAGTTTCGTCATTTTAGGATTTTCATTAATCAGATGATGTATTTAACTGAAACCACATTTTATACTATATTTCTCCATCTAGTTGTTGCACAGGCATGGCATACCGATTCTCAAAACACGTATACATCTATTTAGATGCCGCTGCCCGATATAGTATCTATAGATAATCGTGTGAAACTCAAAAGGTATGTTTGTCTTTTTTATCAGGCATCAAAATGAGATACCTAACACGAGCTCCGATAGGTCAGCGCACACGTACACAAATCTTTGAAGAAATATCGCATTATATACATACCATTATGTATTTTCAAAAGATAGTTGATTCGGATACGAGTTATCGGTGTAGTTATATGTATATTAGTACTAAAATATTTTAATTAGCAAATAGTATTGTATTGAATGTTTTACGTCTCGTTCCACAAAAGGAATCCTTATATATTAAATGACAAATGTGGTAATTGAGGTGATGATTAAAATAGCATGAAACTACTTTGTTAAGCGCAGTAAAAGAGTAATGACAGGATTTAAAACCAACCGCAGGAAATAAATGAGGGATGGGAAAAATATTAAATTTCTATCAAGCGTACACATTTGCATGCAAACAACATCATTATAGAAACAAGCGAAAAGCCATTAGCAGAGCATACCTCGTTTCGAAAGACATTCTGGATAAAAAAGTAAAAAAATAAAAATAGACTGAATACATAATTATGATAGCTTACGTGCAAAAATGGGCTAAAAATGTCTCAAGCAACGAAAAAACGAAAAACTAACGACGCACACCGTCGCACAAGCCGCGCCCCGTTGGACTGGAGGGGCCGCGGCAACGCTACTTTAATCTCCATAATTCATTAAATTTATCTAATCCAGTTTTTCCTTCTAGGTATAATACTGCAACGTGTATTATATATTATACATACATCGGTACGTAAACACGATATACGTAAAACGAAGCGACCCCCGGCCGTTGCCGCGCACACTACACATGCATAACACATGTATGGGATACGTGTATATTTTATAACTTATATATATATATATATATATACAAAATTGCAATCCTCTAACACGGAGAAAGGAGAACTGCAAAAGGGGAGTCGGGGGTTTGCGTGACGGCCGGACGGTAGACGACAGCTAATACTTGCAGGTAGCCCACGCGTGTCGTGCGCGAGTCCTTCAGTACTATATAGGTGGTATACCTGCACTACTTTGCCATAAGCGATCTCTTATACTTATGTACAGGTAATACGTCCAACATGATATGATAGTGGCAACGAGCTTCCTTCTTTTCTCAACTATATTATAAGTATAGCTCCATATCATGCACACCATGAGTAATACAGTAGTTCTAGAGACAACGCAGCCTCTACCATAGAGATGTAATACATATAATACATAATACTACAGAGGTATAATGTATTTTATCTCCATGGCCTCTACACGTAAACAGAGGAGATGAGAAAATAAAAAACTATACTGAATCAACGGTACATTGAGTGCTGCGAAAAGGGATTCGGTGAATTTTCATCGAAAAGTGTCGAATTGATACAAAGATCGACAAGACAGAAATAGTTTAGCTGGAAGTTGAAAGCCGCAGCAAAATAAGAGACTAATAATTGTTATTCCTATTTTACAACTTTTTATTTAAGAAATGTCAGTCAATTTGATGACTTTGATTAATCTACTGTTGTGGTTTTTTTTATAGCTCTACACCATAATAATATCGACTCGTTTTAGCATTGCACGGAGAGAATCCGAACCATAAATATATATTTGTCATGTTTATATACAAACACATGTGGTATAATAATATTGCGGTTACAGGCTTGCATTTTCGCTCAGGTATATTGTATCACATATCTTCCATCCGCCCAACAAGCATGGAACTGTGGAAGCCGTCACGCAAGTCTTTCCTCTGTCCCTTCTGCAGCGATATCTACACGCTCGCGAGACTCCTTATATATTATTATATATGTTATCCTGTCATATAAACTTGCACCATGCATGTAACCTGCACACAACCTATAGTAAATACGAATACAGCGCTATAATACTTGTATACATGTATATGTATGCAAATATACATGGGTCATTTCACAAATACTCGAATAGTTCATGAAGCCTGTGATTAAAAACAAGGCATTTAATATTATTTTGAGTAAAAACTTTTTTTTAATGGTATAAACTAAATGTCTCTAAACATATTTTTGATCAAGTCGAAATAGTATATTTCGTACCTGGTGGCGCATGTCGCCAGGGCGATCCCTGGGCCCGAGGGCGTTTGCGAAGCAACGCCCGAGGGACTGATGGTTGGATGCGCACCAGGTGCGAACGCTATTTTTCCTACCGAGGGCGCAGTAAACGACCAAAGGTGACCAAAAACGCCCCGAGGTAGGAAAAATTTTTTACACAGCCGCAAGACGGAAAAAACAGGCCAAAATGTCATTACCGTAACGCGAAGCATTTAAAATTTGCATTTTTATCGGTAAATACTGCCAATGTGTGAACTTTTTAATTTTTTGAAGTTGTGTTTCCCAAAAACCTGAACCGTCTAGCAACCTCACTTGTAGTATAGGATGATACAAAAAAAAATTTTAAAGTGTACAAGGTGTTCCAATCGTGAAGCCTAGTTTTGACACTTTTGAATTGCGCAAGACAAAGGATTTAGTAGAGCCAACTGGTCCATCTTTACCAACATAAAGACTTCTGCTGGCTGAAATAAGCGGTCATTACCGTAATGCTTCTAATATTGGAGATATTTTAAATTATCAGCATGGTGACTATTGTGTACAAAGGCCAAAAAAGTACTGTTGCAGGTCCGTCATTACCGCACGTAATGCTGTTTTGAAGTTTTTCAAAAATGCCATTTAAATTAACGTTTTCCAAAAATGACAATAGAGCCAGACCCAAAAGTTTTTAGTTATAGTTTGAACCTAACATAACACAGAAAAAGTAATAAAAATAATAGAAAAAAAAACAAAAAAAACCGAACACTTAATTTTCCAAATCCTATTTTACAAACCAAAATATCTCGTTTTTCGTGAAACGACCCATATATGTGTCGAACGGGCTGCAATGCGGCTTCTGACTTTTTATTCCTTTTTCCTCCTCTTCTTCTACCCTACACCCATCAGAGACACGCGAGTATTTAGATTAGCGTAGGCGTATATTCCCTTCCGTGAGAACACGGTGAATCTTTCCCAGCTTTAGGAAATAAGTATTTTTGGACGACACCTTTTGCCATCCCGGAAGCTCGCAGTGATCGTATACCAGAGGATTGGACGAATAGACATGTATGTTATATATATATATATGTATAATAGTCGCATTAATTCGTCACGAGTATTGGTGCATGCAATGAACCGACATCATCCCTGCCACTGCATTAGCAGCACGTAAAATAATTAATTTCTAGAAGAAAAAAAAATAATCAGAAAACGGGGTTCGGAGTCGAAGGAGTTTTATACGTATATACACCTATAATGCTTGTGCCGCGCGATTGACCGGTCCTGCAGTTGAGAGCACTTGTTGTAACTTGCCCGTTGACTGCCCCGCGGGGGCGAGGAACGGGACCCCCTGCCGTGAAATGCGAACGGGCGCGCTCGAATTTTGAAGTCGAGGGCGGACGGCGGCTGGCACGGGTTCCTCCGTGCTATACCTATTATACAATAAACTTACAATATATTATACCATGCATACCCTGCACCTTGGACTGCTGTGATGGCGTGTGAATTAATGGCACTGCATCAGGTTGATACGATTTGGGTTACCGTCTCTGCAGTATAATGCACGCGCTATACTTACCTCTCGGGCGTGAATTTCAGTAACTCGGACAGGTTGTACTTACCTATGTGTGCGGTTGTTTTTACCCGATGGAAGGCTGGTAGTGGCCGGGTAGGTATATAATATTGGAGGGGGGGGGGGGGGCAATTCGGCGTAGATCATTTCGATCCATGTATTATAGAGTCTCGTTGTAGCGCGGGTCCGTAAAATTTATCAAACACCAAAATCAGCTCGACGCAATTGAGCTGCGAGTATTTATATTGCCACTCACATGCGCAGGTATCTATTGGTCCATCTGCATGATACGTACACTCAAGTTAATTAACTGTATATGAGCTGATGATGGTTTTCGACTTGTGGCTTACGCGAGCGCTTTAGAAAGTATTACACGAATTGAAAAACAATCATCCGAGAACCTGCAGATGACAATGACTTTTGTTACACACAGTGCACCCCACTGAAAAATCCAAATGTGGGCGAATAGTAGCACACATAAGTACGTATATGCATAAAACACCGTAAAACACGTGTGCGCGTGCAGGAACAGAAATATACTTACGTTGCACTTATTTGCACAAGACACGAAGAATCGTATCGAAAATCGGCCGATCGCGCGGTCACGAAAGGAAAGATAGTTCTCGAAAATCTGTGTGTGCAAGTACAACGTGCTAATGCAGTGTACCAACATGGCAACATGTAATATATTATGCCGCGCATATAGTCACGCTGCTGCTCGGGCCGGGACGAGATTCAATCAGATTGAAGGTGCCTTTCGGCGTGTATAATAGCGCGCAGTTTGCACCCACTGAAATTACGCCTATGCTTGAACATAAAGGATACATATACATGTATACATAAGAGGTACGTATGGGAAAAGGCTGGCAGGGATACCCACCATCGAGTTGTCGAATGCAACACAATAAATCGGCGTTCCGGTGCTGCAGCGCGCATTAGGGAACGATTTCTCGCTGATGGAGGAAAGTTCCCCCTGCACTCCCGCACCGGTGCAACTGAGTATTACTGCCGATCCGGCTTTCCTCCTCCTTCCCCAAACCCCACCTCGGATGTACGGATGTACTTACACCTAGGAGGGAAGATATTTTCTCCTCGTACTTATTCTTCTTTGAAGGTATATTATACAGGTACCTCGCACTTTCCGTAACCCCCCCGTGCTTTGGGAGCGTGTGGCGCGCCAAGATTCGTAATGGTGTACTTAATGACCGGCTCGCGATCCCTGCTCGCTTCCTTGTTGCACGTAAGTATCGATCGGTCGTACACTTACATATCGGTGGGCGCGCGAGAGCCCATCATGGGGGCTGCTGCGAAGATAAGTACACTGGAAATCCTGCCGAGCACAAGGATGCGCACTTGTCCAGTCGCAGTTGCCCCGTTCTGCATGCTGGTCACTATATACATATGTATGTATGTATTGTATGGTATTTTCGAATGGTTCAACTCGAATGACGCAACATTTGCTGCGTGTATCATTATATAATGCTGTTTTCATATTTATAAATATTATATGTACGTGTGCAACTACTACTGTATCATTTCGATCCACCCAAAATCCGAATAACATGTACAAGTATGGTAACATGTTGGTTAAAACTATGATTGTCACCACCACCTGTTACAGCCTGCGCTTCATTTACTACATATTCAACACTTTTGTACATTACAGATCCCCGATGTAGCAAACGCAAATTTCGAATAGTATCGGTGTGTATATTCATTCGTGTTATTATTATCTACATGACCATATCGCACAATCACAAGACAAGATTGCAGCAGAGGTGGTTGCATATTTGGTATAATGGTGGCGCCTCATCTATTGCCATCATACGTATGGTGTATTATATATACGTATACCAAATACCAAACACCGAATAGGCGCACATTTGAGCTTGTATATCCGAGACAATATATACATAAGACATACCTATACAACGGAGATACGAGGGGGAACGGATGGGGTGGCAATTATTTTCGCGGCACTGCGTAGGAATAATGTATAATGGTATATCTATATACTACATACTTGTAATAGTCGTGGTTCGAATTAGTTTCACCACCCTCTTGGTGGTATATACGTACCTCATTCCTGCTCTAATGAGGCAAGAATCCTCTGCATGGTGCAGCGCGTTGTATACCTATATTATACACATACTGCACCCATTTGGGGTCCTTTTCCTTTTATCCCCATGCTGATGTTACTTACTCCGTGTAGTGTGTGTTTAATCCTGTATGCAGATATCTGTTAATGGACATGTTGGTATAAAGTATCTGCTCGTGAAATTGCGTTTTTGCGCCAATATACCCGCGGATGCTGTATATCCTTGCTTTTTCTTCCTGGCATGGACTCCGTACAGCAATCGTGGAAAATCTGTACTTTTTTGACCGAAATATAGCGTTAAGTATATATACTTACGTAGAGTGATACCTCAGTTGAAAGTGACGCTACTGCAACACCTGCGTTTATGGTCCATTTTTTACAACATTCGTCAATACTTGATTACTTTGCATCCTCTTCTGCAACGCGATTCTCATGATGATTTTTCAAGATGACTTTTCAAAATAAAAAATAAGATGTAAATATATCGGGCTTTTTTCCAAGTAATTACCTATACGAATCTTTAGGGATGACACGCACTAGCATACACGGACGATCCAATGCATTTAGCCACGTCTGTATCTTGCTTTATAGCACAACAGACGTACTTTGTCCTGTAATTTAGTTTCACGAAAAAACGGTGTCTAATGTGAAAAATCTGCAAGGTAGCTCGGGAATTTGCAGTTTTCGCGGAATGCAGCAACAGCATCCGTTCGCGCTCCGCTCTTTTCGAGTGCAGCGTCCAGATTGGAATTCAATCATCGCCGGCCGGATTAGAATGGGCTTCGATTCACGCGGCTGAATGTGCGCGAAACGTGTATGCTGAAACAAATAGGTCACGCCTTGGTTCCCCAATATACGTGATGGAGAAAGATATAGAATGACAGGGGCTGCCACGGCGATTTCTGTAGTGCACACGTTTTGAAAAGCTGTTCAACATTTTTCTTGGAACAATGAGAGAAAAAATTTGGCTCAGTCAATTACTTCGGAATCTTCGGATGAGCAATGACCGATGGAGAAAAAATAAAAAATTATACGTTATTCTCAAATGAATGAATCATCGAACGATCCCATTGAGTATGATGTGGTAACTGGAAACTGCCACGGATTACACGAATACCTGCATCATCGTTTACTCGATGTGAAGTGATGTTTCGCGGCTGTAAATGACTACAAGATCATGAACAGAGCAGTTCGCGGTCTTTTGTAATGGACAGCAGAGAACGTATACAGGGTGTTCTGAAAACGTCCCAGGAAAACTCTACCACGAGATGAAGCTTGTCAAGACAAACAAAAAACTTAGAAAAGGATACGCGAGAGGAGGAGGAGGAGGAGGGCGAAGAGAGGGAGAGCCGTGACAATGGCACCTTTCGCGGGTCGAAAAGAAAGAAAAAAATTACACGCGTATACTCTTTACCCTCACCCTATAGCTGTTTCGATATTCACGTTCGATTTGCATTTTAATCAAGTCCGTAGCGTTAACTTACGCCGTAGCCCATTGTAATAATAATATAAAAAGGAGCGCGCTCTATACGGTGACATTGCAAGGTCCTGCACATCAGAGGCGAGGTAAGTATATTCATCCCCCTGGATTTTCTCTTTCCTATCATTACTTCTACTTACGGAACGGACTTTCCCCGTCTCTGTCCGAATAGAGCTGCAGCTGTATAGCTGATATAATTATACTAAAACTACCAGCAGCGGCAGCATCACCATTAAAGCTGGTGTTCTGTTTATCATTCCCGGCAATATCATTAGCCGAGCCGTCGTATGACTTTTTCGTGAGCAGCCGTTGTACGCATAATATTATATATATATATAGTGAGACTGACTATTAAGAGTCCCCATCGCACTCTCGAGAACACCCCCGACCTCGTGTGCACAATAATATGTGTGTATATGTACATGTATATCGTCGCTTCTCTCTTTCACTTATATATATATATGAGTACTCCTCCCGCCATCTAATCTAATCCCTGAGCCGAGGAGGAGCCGGTGCGTATCCTATTTCTCATCGCGAGCGCAAAACGAAAAGCGCTGCACGTATATGTACGTACATAGCCAAGAACGAGGAGGGCGGTGGTAAAAGTATGAGAGGGTATAATAGGAGCCAAGGAGGAATGCGCAAGCGGTGCATTCGCGGAGCGCGAAAATAGCCCGAGCCATCAGGAGTAAAAGTAGTATACCTATACAGAGGAAGGAAGAGAGAGAGAGAGAGAGAGAGAGAGAGGGGCGAGAATGGGACGAAGAAAAGAGAGCTACGTAACGTTATACAGCTCGGGGAGAATATAACGAGCTGCCGCTGCAGGTGGAGTCGCTGCCGCTGCAGGTGGAGTCGGACAGTCGGGCATGCCGCGCGCGCTCCGAGCGAGAGAGGGAGAGAGAGGGCCGGTTCGGAGTTTAATCGCGGGTGACTTTTTATCGCGAAACACGGACGCGCGATTGTACGCACACGTAATGCATGCCATGCGCGGCCGTGGCTGGGCGCCGAGACGATCGAGCCGCGGGAGGAGGGTGAGTCCCGAAATTTCGCGAGGCTACTCCGGCAGGATTAATTAAAAATCCCGTGGCAGCGTCTTTGAGCCCCGATAAGCCTAATCGAGAGGACAAGCGCGCCATCTCGGCATTTTTGAGATAAGGGAAAAATCAGGCGGGCGCGGCCTGTACTTTGCCGCCGCCGCCGCCTCCTGATCCTTGCACGCGGGCGAGATTCGCCGGACCCCCCCCTCTCTCTCTCCCCCAACGTCTTCCAAGGTTATCGCGTGTATATTATACACACACACGGTCTTGATGCTCGTACAGCAGCTGCTGATTTTGCTGTCGACAGATTTATATCTTTCCCCGATTAAGTATTACTTCGTATACTTCGCTGTCTCATCGTCTGTTGGCTGCTCGATCTGCATACATCAGAGTGGGGGTGGTGTTTCAACGCACCGATCCATACCGAGCTTCGCCAATATCTTTTAAACGGTTGTGTACGCTGACTTATTTTAGCCGGACATCTTTAAACTGCACCAGGGCACGCTTGCATATAGATCGGTATGAAAGTAAGTACAGTTGTTTCGCCTCGAGGCTCATTACCGAGCTCGTTACTGACATTGACGAGCGACACCCGTTGTGAAAAGCCGCATTGATTAATTTTTTCACACCGATTCGCGATTCTTCGATAATTTTCATCCAAATCCAAGCTTTGGAATGTATGATCCACACCATTCAACGTTACGTATAAACAGCTGCATGGGTATATCAGTATTTGTGAAATTTATGACTAAACGCCTCGGCAGATGATTAGACACTCTTAGTAGCTTACGAGGGCAGTGTCTACTATAGATTCCTTGTAGTTTTGGTTGATGGTGCGGTATATGTAAGTATACATATGGGTGAGCTGCGCGAGCGAGTCTCCTCATCCCTCTTCCTTCCCATATGAGTATAGTTACGGCAAGTTTCGAAGCTCCGGGGCTGCAGCCCGTAAGTATTACGTCAGGGCCCCAAAGTTTCAGCAAAACTGAGCGTAAGATTACGTTGGCTCTCACTCGCAAAGACGTTTAATCAATCACTTGAGTGCCTAACGCGTTTTCAACAACATAGTCTCCTGCAGTGCTTATATTTATATATTATAATACATAGTACATGCATTTTGCGATAGCATATAATAATATGATGAACTAGCTATCATCCGAAATATGATAAACTACTGACGGTCAAAGTGGCAAGCAAAAAATGAGATTTTCGGTGGGTGCAGATGGTGATATCTTTAGAATTGCAGTTAGACGTCCAAAGTACTCATATGCGGCTGGTCAGCTGCAAATGACCACTGCTGCACGATATCCGCCAGATCAGAAGAGGCAGTGCAAGTTTGACCAAACTCAACTATACGAGGACAAAATAATATGGTGCAAGAAGTTGACGCGTTAGAAGAAATACAAATATTTTCATTCGCAACACGCGCACAGAGTGGGTACATATACTTAGTATACATACGTTTTACGCGTGCAGAGGAGAATGGAGAGAGGGCGCGGGGGAGGGGGAAAGTGTGAGATTGGGGTTGTACGGAATCGAGATAATAGTCATTTCCGAGATGAAGAGAGCCATATAACGAGTGCACCATCAGAACAGAATAAAGCAGGACGTGTGAAACCCCATCGTTAGAGGAGGAGGAGGAGGAGGAGGAGGAGGAGGAAGTTGGGGTGGGTGGGGGGATCCTCTCGCAACTTGGCGTAACTATATGCTCACTTTGACGTTTGATGCAGAGTGCAAGAATACATTATTAACGGAAGTTTATAACAAACGGACATGATCGCTGCGGCCCAATGAGTGCATAATCTTTTACGGTTTCAAATGCCCGCTGCTCCTATATTATTGTACCTGATCCATGCAACGGTAACTATGCATGATAATGAACGTAATTGCATAGTTTGCGAATGTGATTGGATGATTGAAAAAATACGTTGTTATCTCGCATATTATTATCAAGTACAGGGTAGTTTGACCTTCAATTTGGATTGCATCGATACCCCCAATAGCCGAACAATTGAGCAAGATTTCCGTGAATCCACCATCATGGATGATATAAATTGCTCGGATTTCCTCTGCAGTCCGTTGGCGCAAAAATAATGCACGGCAGTTGCGATGATAAAACAAAACGATCCGAGCGCAATTCGTATAACACGATCAAATGACAAAATAATGTGCATTTTTAGTGGCGCTCCAAGAATATTCGGCGCAAGTATATATACATATAGCCCTGGCTCTGCGTGAAACATGCAAAACAGTCCTCTCCTCCGCCCCCGACCGATCGACCGACCGACCGACTTCGATATTCGTTCGCGAAAGCTCTTACAATCTCAATGGAGCAACAGCTTACGGATCTATAGAGGCTTAAGTATACGTAAGTATATGTATACATGTATACATACAACGACGTACACGTATATATAATACATCTATGTACACTACAGTGTAAACCAAGCGTAGCACGGAAAAGCCACGGCTCTCTGCGCCCGCCGGGGCATTTGTTGCGGGATTTCGTGGCCTATGCATAAAAGAAGAGCGGCCGAGGTGGACCGGCCGGGATTTTCCGTAGCCGCGCGCTGTATCTTTTACATTCGGTGAATAGAGCGGGCGAGAGTGGGACAGGGGCAAGATGAGGTGTGTGCATACCTTACAATACCTATTTGCACAAGTACTATAATCTGCGTGTGTATATTATATTGTACGAACAACAGAGTTGTATCAAACTATACATATATCGATATATACATGTGTATAAGCGCGTCTCATACGCGGCATTTGCACCGCTTCTCCGAGACCTCCCGATTTCACCGGTACTTAAGTATTATACCAGCTGTACAGCCGATAGTTCTTGGTCGTCTCTGCATCAGCGAGGGGGAATAACATTAACACCGGCCAACGCCTTTGAAATTCCCGAGCCCAGGCCCCAAATTTTCGATTCTGCATCTCGTGTCCCGCAGCTCCGCTACTCCCGGCGATTGTCGTACAGCGCGTCCGTTCCATGGCTTTTTTTATTGCAGCTATTTTATGTACCCCCCAATGAATCGATGACGCGTGATGTACGACTCGTTTCAAGCATTTTAACTGCAGAGTTGCCTCATCGGAATTCACATTTATCGATACATATCATTTTGCTTGTCTGTTTCGACTCGACTTATCCGTATATTCGTATGCATGCAAAGTGCGCGATGAAAGTGTGGAGTTATGGGTGAGGAGTGGAAGGATCGAGAGACAGCCATCCGTGCTTTTCCGGTCGGCTGGTCCTTATGTATCATCTATTATACACTTCATACCTGCGATTAACGCGAGCATTCGAGGGACGACGAGATTCGCGAGTGCAGTGACAACGTGTGTATATTGTGCATCCTCAGCTCGTATATACACTACATACATATATATGTGTATGAATATTATAAAAATATATGATACTACCTATACCTACCCCCCCTGCCCCATCGCCTGTCGCGAGTTTTAATTTAAAGGCGGACACCTTGGCCCGACGCTTCGCGTGTCTCGTCTTCTGTCGTCGTCGTTGACGATCATGAGGGGAAAAAGAAGGACTTGTGTGTTTCTCTGCACCATTCGCTCCCCTCCTCTGGATCAGACTCGAGACCCGATACTTACCGACGATGCGGTGCGTCTCACACGAAAGAGGAAAAACAACGACCGCGACGAGACGGCAATCATCAACGGCATGCAGTTTTCGGCTCGCGTTAGCGTATCCCGGCACGTCGAGCGAACAGCTTGCCGTGTTATGCCTATATATATATGTATAGTGTTCGCGATACTCGCGTATATTATATTCGTCCAGGGCGCAAGTGTATACGTGTATATATATTAACTTAGTAATACGTACTTATTGTACCAGCATCAGTCTCAGAACCTCGCACTCGCGTTTAGCGACAATATCGGAACGTTTCGTTTCAGTTTTGTGAGTCGCGCGACAATTACGGAATGCACCCAATTAGTCAACCTGCATCCGTTTTTTCTCGTACTGCATGCGTGTTTCGTGCTGTCTTCCGATGTACGTCGACCCCCCGTTATGTCCTTGATGGCGCATAATATCATGTTGATCAACCTATTCTTTCTCTCTCTCTCTCTCTCTCTTGTTTGCGCCCACTTTTCTAAAATATAAATACAATAGGTGCAATGGGTGTGTACTTTAGTGTGGAATCAAATGGAGTGCAATGGTGTGCATGAGGTGGATGCAGCCTTTAAAAAAAATAGCCTATGTACTTACTGCCTTTTACTTTGACACGGCTTATAGTAGCTCTAGCTTCCCGCCGCTCCGCCACCACCGCATCGGGAGATTAACTCGTTTGGTCGATTTTTCGACGCGGCGCGTTTCGATCCACGTCTATATATGTATATACCTACGTATGTATAAAATCTCTTTTACACCAGTAGATAGGCGCAGCTTATTTCCATTGGGTAGGTAAGTACAACAGGTATATAGGTGCTACTGCAGTTGCGATTCTTTCATTTCTCAAGAGATCAGAAACTTCATCCGTCGAGGGCATTGATGTGATCGGTGTTCTATTCACACGTACCTACACGTAAGCGCTTTCAGACTTTTTTTCTTTTCTTATTGCTTCTTACTGCAGGTTGCATATTATTATAAACACTACATCGATGAAAGCTGCTCTCCTGATATCTATGATATTCAAATAATAATCCGGTCATCGAAATCTTAACCAACAGGGCGTCGATGTCCTTGAATTTTTTACATCTCGTCTGTCCTTCTGAAACGCGCGTATACGCTTATAAGCTTGCGGGCAAATCATCGCGAAGAATTATTATAGGGCACGTAAAACGTAACGGGTGTTCACTGTTCCCGGTAATGCACAATTTTCTCGCTGAAGCCGCAGAAAATCAGTAAGTAATCAGTTAATAGAACTGAGCGATATTGAAACGAAAGAATATTCATTCAATATACGTAACAGGTTATGCGCGCTGATGGGGGAGAGAGAATACATACAAGTTACGCATCGGCGAATCGAGGTTAATGTAATTCCGAGTTGATAAGTATGAGGTGAGAAGAATAATGAAGCTAAGGAGGGAAGAAGGAAGGAAGAGAGGAAATACACGCGGCGGGTGTTGCGAAGCTCGTTCTATCAAGTATTATAACTCGAGTGGGTAAAGACCTTCGTTCGTTCGTTCGTTCATTTTGCTATTCCAATTACCAATAATAACCATCATGCATGCACTCATTTCTTTTCTAGATAACAAGCTGCATACGTGTAATTGTTTTCGGTGTTTTTATATTTTGCCCTCTACCTATAATACATGTGCGCGCGTTATACAGCTCAATGATGGTGAATTCATAATATACATTCAATCACTAGTGGTCGCCGTAGTCGGTCTTTTTTGTCAGGTGCACGATGAAGAATTATTTCAAAGTCAAGTCAACAGCGCATTCAGTTACCTATGTATTAGGATATAGGACTCAAAGAGCGGGAAACACGAGTAGTAAAATTTTCGAGCAGTCCTCCCAATAACAGGTGTATCCCTCAAATATTTCCTTCGTAGTCCCATCAATGATGCCCATTATACGCAGCTCATAATTATATACTTAAGTATAACTCATAGAGTATGGGGTGCATATTTATATATACGCGCGCAGCGTCTAAGGCATCGGAGATTACGCGGCTTCCTGCGGATTTACACGACTCACTCGGCAGCTGCTTGCGCTCGCTCAGAACAGAGACGAGATAGTAAAGATATAGGGTGCGTAGATACGGGTCCCGTTGGATCCTCCTGATTTTATCGAGCGATGCTCGCCTCTGCATGCCACGGACAGTGACTAAAATTTGTATAATAATAAATACCCTTCGGACCATGAGCAGCTAAGGCAAGGCCGGCATTTTTCAATCCTTGTAAACAATTTTTTTTGGAAATTCATCAGCTTGTTTTTTTCTTTCCAACTTTATATTAGCTTTAAAGTATGCTGAAAAATGTTCGTCTCTTCTTGACTCGCTTTTGGATAATACTCTATTTGTGCGAATTTTCCTCCCCTTACTTCGCCCTTGATAGCGCAACAGGGGCGGCATCATGCTTCAATTTTGGAGATCGTTAACGCTGGGTTGCAAGGCGTGCAGAGCGCTAATATTATACTTTGTGTGTGTAATGTGTAGGTACATTGCGTACTTATTTAGTTATTTTACGCATCGGGCGAGGCGTTCAAGTGCGAGCACTGTGCTAAAAATATGCGTTTGCGCACGCGTGCGCTGATGATCGTTCAACAATCGATATTGCATGATACAAATGCTTGGTCTGGCTTAAAAAACTCTCGAAATGCCGTAAAGCTTCCTGTTTTGTGTACCTATGGTTATTATACTACAACTTTTCACATTATTTATAGACCAACAAAATCCGAACTCCGTGATGCATGAAACCTTGTTTACCCATCAGCTGTTTTTATTTGTGGTTCATAATCACTCGTGCCACCCCTTAGCCGTGCAATAAATCAAAGGGGATCAGGCTGCTTTCAGCTATTAGGGGAACAGAAAAACCGGGTTAGCTGTAACTTCGTGATTTTATAAATCCCGACTTTTCTGTAGTACTGATGAGCTAATAGGGCGTGGGACGCAAATACCGCGCCGCGTTGGCCATACACGGTACAAACATCCATACGTATAATATACGAACGAGCACGCGTGCCTAAGCCACGGCAGGCCGATTTATGTATAAGGCATTACCCGGAACTCCAGATCCAGGTCTTGTATCCTTTAATCCTGTCATCCTCCTCTCGTGGCGCTCCCGGTTAAAAATAGAGACGCTGTCGCTCTATAGAAGCCGAAAAGTCTGCGCATCGAGTGCCATTCGATCCCTGTATACACTGTGTATGTATAATAATGGGTATGTATACCCGCACTACTCGAAGAAGACATCGTCGACCAAGAGACATTGAACAGAGCCGAGAGCAGCTGCTCCCAGAAAAGGACGCGCTAGTATATTATATGTTTTCGTCTTATCGGGAAGGGGAAAGGAAAAGAGCTGGCATGCAGCTGTCCCGATCGACGACGACAAGTCTCTGCAGTGTGCATGATGGCGAATCTCGGGACGGCACGGATTCTGTCGTCGGAGGTCGGGACGTAAGTATCGTTAGTTCTCTCGATCGCGTTAATCTTGTGTATTATACGTGCCATTACACCCTATAATTATACACGTATTGTAACAAGGAGTAAGTACTTACCAACACACTGTACAATACAATGGCGACTGTCATTTCACGAAAATAATTCGTCACGCGTGCAAAAGGGCACACAGCTACTTAGCCGTTGTTACATTGGGCGTTTGGACCTCAGCCTTTTGGTTATACTACAAGTATAATAAGGTAATACCCGCAGTGCACCTATATAAATATATATATATATGTATATATTTTGTTTCTAAATTATAGTGTCACACGTCCGGGTATCACAAGGATCCATCACTATATCTGCTTGGGGCACTTGACCATGACAGCTGGGAGGGGGGTAGGGGGTAAATAGGTAAATTTTACTGCGAGAAGATCTCCCACCCCTTCACGAGGAGCATTGCGGGGAATATAGGCACGTGTGAAAATTCACAGAGGTGCTTGCTCGAAAAAATCGCACTGGCCGGGAATCGAACCGCGGTTTCCGTCTCCCCCACGCGCCGACCCACGACCTAGCCGACCGAGCCACCGGTGCCAAAAGAGCCGAAAAGAGCCGATGGTATAACATAAGCCTCACGCACCGCAGCCATTCGTCGCGGCCCGACTGCTCGATTCGGTCGTTGCCTCTTTTATTCATCCTGTCCTCTATCTCTCTTGCGCGGTGGGCTTACGCTTCACTTTCTTTTTTTTTCAAGCCAAGATAGGTTTGTGCGCTCCTGTTGAATGGGTGTACACGGGTAGAATATATATATTTATATAATACCGTTGACGAGGCAGAAAAGTCCCGATTCGTGTATATATGTAGCTTTATATGGCTCAGCCCGGCACAGTCGCGCTTCCCATTGCTGCGCGTATAACACGTGCAGTGTATCGGCAGCACCTGTCTAATCTCATTTTTTTCGTTTCGTAAGTATTACACGACCGATTACCTTGCATACCTTTCAGTCCAACCACCACCACCACCACCTTTAGGGCGTGCATCACCTATATACACCTGTATAGGCAGCGTTTATAACTATATATGATTCGCCTTCTTTTTATCGGCGGTGGCCCTCGCTCGCAATATACTTATACCTACTCGTCGTCGCACTCTGCGCCCGTTGCTTCCTTTATATTGTATATACTTATAGGGTACTCCCCGCGCCATGAGCCGACAGATTTATAATTGGAAAACGACATTGCCGAAGGTGTTTTTTGCGCCAGAGTCGGTCGGCTGTTGTGATGGGCCCGAGCCCGTTCATCAATTTTGTCGAAATAATAATTATACGCGGGCCCCCAATTGTCGAGATGAAACGCGGCGCGGTGCTTAATAGAAAAAAGCCCGAGTAACGTAAGTGTTATTAACAACTTGCGCGCGTGAGTATATATAATTATAATGTGCATGTATAATGCATTACTGCACTGCGCGTGCTCTGTTTTTGGCGAGCATGATTGTTAATCATCGGTCGATCTTAATTTTTCTCGCATTCGTGACATTTCGTACGGTTCGTTCATTGTCATGCGATTATTATATTTATGTTCTGCATATTTTTTACGATTCGTATAAATTTCTACCTCCTTGAGGGATAAGAGTCGGCCGAAGGAAGAAATAACATCTTCATTTCGTACACCGGTGGATTCAAAATAAAAGAAATTCGAAATCAAAGCCAAATCCTCTGTGAAAAGTGACGAGAGAACAATATATTATTGCACCTCTGATATAGACTCACGGACGCGGAGAACCCGATGAAATCAGAGTCATCATATTCTCGGCCTGTCCTCTTATCAGTTATTATTATCCTACTTTATTGCATCTTCTTCCTTCCTCTCTATATCTCCCCACTTAAGTATATGTATTATACATACCATATCCAGAGAAACAGGAAGAATAAAAGGAAACCGCTCGCGCCATTAATTTCGGTAAGGATGGCGCTCACGACTTCTCTCCCTCTCCCCCTCCTTTCTTCGACTCTTCACAGCCCTGTACGATGGTATATCTAGGTGGAATATACCTGCGTCAAACCAAAGGTATTAGGACGCGATAAAGACCGAAATTATGACTACTACCGATGTTGTTTTTGCTGCTGGAGGGAAGAGAACATTATCTTTCGAAAATCTTTGGAATCGAATGATCGTAAACCATTGATGTTGGGCCTTTCCCCCAGTATACAGGTTCAACATTATTGAGACGCCACCGCTGCTCCTGCGACGGCGCCTTGGTTTTTGAAAGTAAACCCCGACAGCCCTCGGCTCTATAGGTACACCCTATACACCACGGTCCACGCCACGCGCTGGAGGATTTTCTCAGGACTGGTATGCAGTACGAGTTCGACACGAGCGTCCCCTGTGTATCATACCAAGTGTACCTATAATTATATTCTGCGCTCACAGGACACAGCATCATCAACCCGATGGACCGGCTCCACAATATTTTCGTTCAGGTATGTTCATATAATAATATACACACGCCTCCTATGTAGAATACAACGCGAAACGTGTTGGCAGGTTTGGCGCGCGTGGGTCGATTCTGCCCTCCATGTACAACACACCAGCCATGCCGACGTTTTTTCTCTCTTTTAGCTCGAGTGCGATTCGATACGGGTATAGGGTCGGCCAGCGGTGGAGGAGGGAATCGAAAAAAAAAAAAAAAAACGCTGCCCAGAGATTGACTGCAGCGATGACGTATTGCAAACGAGTTTTGTTTCACTCGCAACGATTCGTTTTTTCTTTTCCTCGTCTTCCGCGCGGCCCCGACTTTTTTCCCCCGACTGTCCGGTCTATTTGGACTCTGACGCCTCGATCGCTTTGATCATACGTTTTGAATTCTCGCGTTTTCGAATGCGGGATCTCCGCGCCGATCGCGCTTCTTTTTCAGGAATTTTTTGTTATGCGGGACCTGCGCGTCGGGCGATCGAAAGAATCCCATCGCTGCGCGCGTTACATTAAGCTACAGCGGGACCTTTTCGCGCCTCTGGCTGTCGCTGCTGGCAATTATACACTTACTTACACATAATATTACGCTCCTGTCTCGCGCGCTGACCGTGTACTGTAACTTATACTGCTTCGTGGCGTATGATTACGCAGAAATCGAAGGGAAAAAAAAGACTCTTGTGCGAATCACCACGCAAATTAATCTTGCGTGGGAGAAATAAGCATGCGGATGAAAAATATGGCCAAGCTGTATAGTCAATGTATTCGTGGACGCAAAAAAATTATCGAAATGTATGATGGTACACAAGAATACTACAAGAATTGTACACTTGCTGACATTTCACGATGGCCTTGGGGCAAACCAATTTCGAGTAAACAAATTTCAATCGGAGTAAACTGTAGACCCTATATGAATGATTCTCCAAGATCTTGTCCACAAACCTAAATAATTAGTCAACGGTAAGTAATTCGAGAGTACGCGTGCATCAGGATTGGCGACGACTCGCGACGACGACCTTCGTGGCGGGAGTAAGTTTCTATCAACGAGTGTACCCTGGTTAATTGTTTATTCGTGTATTTTCTTACCATAATATAATATCTACTTTAACTTCGATGAACCGGAGCGGTTTATACATTTTCACGATTTTTGCTCGGGCACACAAACTACGCGGTTATCAAAGTTTCGGAGCGGGAGTCTTCTTAATTATTATTTACAGCCGCCGCTTGGCCATAAATATTAACTTTCCGTGGTTGGCGCATACATAAATACACGTAGAGTCGGAGCCACGTAAACTTTGACAGACTTTCAAGTACCCTAAATTATAAGTGTAAGCTGCGCGAGCGGAAAGGCAATTTAATTCCTGGTTCTTTAAGATTAAATTACCCCAACTCGCACTCAATGAAAAAGAAAACAAAAAAAGCATCCGTTTAATCATATTTTCATTCAATCGACCCATCATCGCCATTGTCCCGATAATCAAACAGCTATCGATCACTCTCACCTGTTTGATGTATAAAATAATAATCCTGGATTCAAATTTGACGACTGTAGACGATGATGACTCATGCTTTAACTAATCTTGATCTGTCCATCAAATTTAGGCAGCAGTCACAATCTTCTGAAAGACGAGAAATATTTGCTGCATCGACCGATCTCACGTTCACTCGTCGCCAAGGTATTAGGAGCCCCAGTGCATCGGAACATTATAGTAACATACATACAAGTATTATCATCCAAGGTAGTAAAAACTGGTGTGCATTACACTGAGAGACCAATTTGTTCACTATAAACATGCTATGTTAACTATTAATATATTACATTAATGATTAGAGTGGGTATATTAATAGTTAACACATTATGTTTATTGTAACAAATTGGTCTCTCAGTGTATATTATGTACGTAAATGTTGGGGTCAACGAGGCTTCCGGCTTCCCCTTCACTCAACGCAAGTATAAAGTTTGCTATTTTAAACAGCGTTAGTGTGCCCAATGGGATGCATTAGTATATATATATATATATATATATTTTTTTTTTATATTATACTGCTGTACGTCCGGCTCCTATTAAGGGCACTACTCTGGGCACTGAGCAGTTGGGAAAGGGAAG
>JAPYYV010009574.1:0-11851 GCA_030522625.1 Copidosoma aretas | reverse complement strand
CAATAAAAATATTTAAATAATTTTAAGGTTAGTCTAATCCCTTGTTTACAAGTTCTTAGTTTTGAAATAATTTTTTTTCTAAATTTAACACTTTTTAAAAAAATTTTTTTGTTATTTTTTTTTTTTGAGCTTAATACATGCATTATTAAATACCTTTTAGTTTATGTTGGGCAAAAGTAAAATGTTGGTGCTAGAGGGTGCTAAATGTTGAAAAAAGCAGTTTTCACGTTATATCTTGTTATGCATGACGAAAAAAGATGTGTTTAAAGTGTTCTTGGATATAAAATGAGGCGCGTATTACAATCTTAGTGTCAAATTTGGTGCATTCAAAATGGTGGATCCAATATGTCAGCCAATATTTTCAAAATTATTGAATTTCGCAAATTAAAAAATATTACTATAATCTACGTATAATTTTGAATCAAAAATGTTCCTCGCAAAATTTTCTTTAATTACGTCATTTTCGAAAAAAAATCCCGTTACTATTTGGAATTCTTTGACTCGACAAATTTCGATAATTCGAGGTGTTACACGACTCCTAGCGACGCATGGTGGTTGAAGTGTAAACTAAAACCTATCCAAAATTTTTCAAATTTTAAGTTCAAATTAGCGAGCAAGTAAAGAAAAATGTTATCGAGAATAGTGTCTGAAACGAGCAAATAATCCAACACAAAGATGGAACGCGTATATTGATACAGTGTAAGTTGTTGTGAAAATAATATAGATCTATAAACAGTATCGGCAATTTAAATGCTTATTTTGGGAAAGGTTTTAGTTCCGTTCCCAACCGCTATGCTTACCCACGATGCGCTAGTAGTCGCGTAACACCTCGAATAATAGGTGATATAATTGTGAATTCTCATTCACTATAATATATATCAGTGCCCCTTAGCTGTTAGGGTCACTGATTACAAATAAGGTGTCGGGTTAATAAAATTCAAGATGGCAAATCCAAGATGGCGGCCAATATTTTTCAAATTAACGAATTTTAAAAATTTTAAAATGTTACTATCCTCTACATAAAATTTTAAATCGAAAATGTCCTTTGCAAAATTTTCGTGAATTACGTCATTTTCGAGAAAAAAATCCGTTAATATTTGGAAGTCTTAGACTCGACAGATTTTGATAATAATATGTATTATAGGTTATTGTATGTAATTAATTGTTGAAATTTAGAAGTAAATAAATTCTTTCTCACTACGAATTCACTAGCTTTATGGAAGTGAGCGGACAATCATGGAACGGCTGCTGACTGGTTGCCCCATCCCATAAGACTAACACAGGCTTGCGTGCGACATTTATGGCTACAGCATATATATATATATATATACACAAGTCCAATAGCTTTTTCTGCTCACTTCTTTGAAGTTCACTAGTCCATTTGACCGAGGAAAGCTTGTAAACAAGCTACCAGCCACATTGAAAAAGCAATTAATCAGGAGCCACACAACATAATGTCAACACAAAGAAAAAAATAAGCGTGCACTAGCTTTTTTAAAAGAAAATGACGTAATTCACAAATATTTTGCAAGGAACCTTTTTTATTAAAAATTATACGTAGATTATAGTGATATTTTTTAATTCGCTAAAAACAGTTAGCCATCTTGGATTTGCCATTTTAAATTTCATCAACCCAACACTAGATATGTAATCAGTGACCCTAACAGCCAAGGGGCACTTATATGGGCAAATCCACCAAACTTTTAAACTTCGTGATCCAGAGATTAAGCTTGAAAATGTTTTATTTATTTCCATAAATGAGAAAAATAAATTTTATTTTACTATTATTCGCCTAAAGAACAATGTGTATGCACAGATTCAAGGCAATAAAATTCTTTTTTTTCTTTTCTATAAGTGATTTTAGATGAAAAAACCCGAAATAAGCGATTGAAGCTCAAAAAAAATTTCGTATTCTTAACAACTCTATTTGCGCGGCCCACAATATATTTGCATAAAAATACCAACTTTCACTCGTTTGAACCTGTCTACAAAACAGATTAAAGGCTGAATAGTGTGCCTTCAGTGAGAAAAAAATTATACGTATTTTAGTGAGTGATGTCAACTTTCTAAAAAAATAATTTCAGTCTCTTCTTATGGACTTTTAAGTCGTGGCCCTTCAATTACGGAAAATTTTTTTGTCTTATCTTTAAATACTTGGAAAAACAAAAATTTTAAGCCGTGTCTCGATGATGTGGCCTAAATTAATAAATAATACGAACGCTTTGAAGTTGTAATGAAAAAACGAAACTAGTTTTAAAATAACAAATTTTTTCATGGCACATCGAAGATTTTACGTGAAAAATGTCAATATAAGTTGTTACCACTGTATTTTATTATTTTTAATTGGAATATAAGTGTGCCATCATTATATTTTTGTTAGAAAAGTTTTAACTTGTTAAGAAAACTCGTATTTACTCCTCTTAAATTGATAGTCCCGGCGCACTGTGTGACCAAGCTCATTTTTTGTTTTAAATAATATAATTCGAGAAAAGAATAACTGATTGTGATGGTTCAAAATTTGTTCTTGCTGCTGAAGTAGACTGTAGATGTAGTAGTGTAGATTATAAAGTAGCAAGAAGTGTAGATTTAAAAAAAAATGATCGAAAGTAGGAAAAAAGTTTTTAGTAGTTGAAAAAAAACAACAAATTTCCTTACTTTTTTTCAAAAATAATGTATCTCTTGATCAACTACAGTCAAACTAGGATTCTACTTTATCGACATGGTATTTATAGACATCAGGCTGTTGATTTGTGTAAACATACGGTCAAACAATCGGGTGCTTCTGTTACGTTCCATGTTAAAATTATTTAGACTATTTTTTCGAACTTAAAAAAGGTAAGTATTTACAAACTCTTATTCAAAACAAAATAGTTAGTTTACAATCCTATGTTTATCTTATGAACAAAGTAGAATGGAACCTGAAACTCAGCTAACGACGAATAAGGCGCAAAAAATCAGAGAGAAGAGGAAAATTGCTGCCGAAAAACGTGAGCAAAAAATCCTTAAAAAACGCGAAGCCCGTGAGAAATCAATGAACCAAATTGACGACCATAATATTCCTGCGTAACGTAGAAGATCAAACTCTCCTGATGCTGCAAGTGTAAAACGACGTTCTAGTAGGTTAGATAATTTATTAATAAAGCACCACGATGATATCACGAGAGGAAAGAGAAAAACAAACAAAAATAATTATTCTGATAAGGTCAATGCTTCTGATAGGTCTCAATCAAATCTAGCCAATTATTCGAGTACATCTTTGCAAGAATCTTTTGTTAACGATACACCGGTATTGACTCAAGAAAATGTAAAAACAAAAGTACAATCAAATGATTCTAATATGAGTAAACGAATTTCACGTTTGGAAAAGACAATAAGAAACTGTCAAAAAAGAGAGCTGGCTTTGCGACACCAAGTACAAAAATTAGAAAAAATGAACTTGAAATATCGAAAATCGATAAAAATTTGGAAACAAAAATATTACAGAGCAAAGAATGTGAACAAAACGAAAATTGAAAAAATAATCGATAGAATAAATATACAGGGTAAGCCAGCTATTAAGAAGAAATTACTTTACGGATAAGTACTTGAAAGTCAGTTTTTAAAAAATAAAGAAAAAAAAAGATCTTAAAGAGAAAAATCACATTTTGCTCAAACTATCGCTGGAAAAATTATAAAACGATATCGTTGCATGAAAAAAACTTCTGGCCTTGTAAGCACGTACTTACAAAGAAAAAGTGCGTTAACATCATACAATTTTAATAGGGGTAAAAGTATAAAAATTAAGATTCATTCGGAAGCCCAAAACGTATTGAACAATTTTTTAGAAAAGAATGAAAATTCTGTGCCTCGACTAAGTAAAAAAGATTTTATTATTTAAGATGGAGTAGAGGTACGTAGGAGATATTAGATAATTTGTCTTTGAAATTCCAAGCTGAAGAGTCGTTCAAAATTTTACGTTCTTTATCTTACATACTATGTCCTCAGTGGATCGTCAGACGTAAAGTGACAGAGAGAGTCATGTTTATGTAAAATAACAGACATGTTTATGTAAAATTCATGCAAACATTGATTTGATGTTACAAAAATTAGTAAAATTAAATGTACTGTCGACGGCTAAGGTAAAAGCAGGTATAGTGGGAAAACTCAAATACAGGAAGGTATAGTTAGACAGCAGTAAAATTGCATGAAACTTAATGGAAATGACTGCCAAAAAAAATTATTTTGAACTTTGAAGGGTAACGTTTAACCAAACAGTTAAAATCTGTACTGCAATGCTTTAAAATTATTTCATGAATAATTGTTGTCGTATACGATTCCCCAACATTAAATCTTGTCCCAGATGACCCACCCTTTGATTCCCATAAAGCTAATGATGGACACACTCAAAACACATGATTTATGGATTCTTGTACGGTAATATGACACTAAAAACTCTAGAAATACTTAAGTTACACTGTTATTTGTTACGACACGTAACTAAAAAAAAATCGTTTCTTATTTATTATTGTATTATCTCATTGCAATGCACCTTACTGTATTCAGTAAGCAAACCTAACCTTATTTCCATTTGATTAGCATTGGCTGTCCCACTATTGCTTCCACTGTGTCCAATATTAGCCTCCAAAGAAACTTGATGTGTCCAGCTTTAGCTACAAGCGAAGTTAACTTTGAAAACGAATTATTTAATTGTATATAATGAAAAACAATGATACTTTTTTTTAAATTAATTGAAAATAAGGAATCTTAATAGTTGAAACCGTTATTTTTTTAATAATACAATGTTTAATATGATCAGAAACGTAGAATATAAATTCTTTCCCACCAGAAGTGTCCCGCAATACCTGCTTTTACCTTAGTACAAAATCTTTTACGGATTTAGTAACATGTGACTCAATGTCTAAAGCATGTATATATCGTGAATGCGAAGCTTGTCGTGATAAGTGCGTTAATTTGTCAAAAGATTGTCAGCCAACATTTTATCATCAGTGGAGTAGTAATTTCGTTCATCGATTGGGTGCCAAAGATAAAATGTATCACTTCAGGATCACGTCAAAACAGAAGATAGAGTACAACACGAATGATTTGATCAAAGAATTCAACTCTCGTACATCAGATTACTTGAAACACGTATACAAAACTGGATATCAGTATAAATTTATGGAGACTTTACAAAAAAACTTGGATTTTGACGAAGTTAAAATGGTGATAGACTTTAGTGAGAACTATGATTGTAAATATTGAGAAGAAATACAGAGTGTACACTTTAGAGCTTCCAAAAAACAAATTTCTCTGCATACGGGAGGCTTTTTTTATAAAGATCCCAAAACGTTTGAGGTTAAATGTAACTCTTTTTGTTCAGTATCAGAGAATTTAAGACACGATTCTTGTGCTGTATGGGCTTATCTACAGCCTGTAATAAGTTGTATAAAACAATTAGTTCCTAACTTGAAGAAACTTCACATTCAAAGTGATGGTCCATCAACCCAATATAAAAACAAAACAAATTTTTTTTCATTCACTCAACATTGCAAAACTTTGAAACTCAATCAAGCATTGTAGAATTTCACATCAGGTCATGGAAAGAGTTGTGCTGATGGGACAGGTGGTACAGTAAAATCACTTTGTGATAGAGCAATTTCTTTTGGACGTGATATTTTAACAGACAGTAATATGATTGAAGTCGTTCAAGAAAGTGACTCAAAAGTACAAATGTTTTTAATTTCTGAAAATGACATGAAAAATACTGATAAATTATTGGAAAATACTAAATTGCAAGTGGCACCAAATACAATGAAAATTTACCAAGTAATATGGACATAACAAAATGAAGATGTGCTATTTTCAAATTATTTATCATGTTTAGAATGTTTTAAGAATCCACCATGTATACATTATAATTTAAAACCTTATTCTGTTGTGATTACAAGTCAAAAAAAGGAAATAAAAAAAAATTAGAGCACAGTTAAAGCTAGTAAAGTCATAAAAATCCGCACGTTACGATCAAAAAAGTGTAATTTAGACAAATAAATATAAGTGTACATGAAACTATATTTTTGTTGTTTATTGTAACATTTAAAATTAAGACTTATTAAGTACATTTAAGATTTACAGTGTCTATTTATTATTATTACTATAAGAGAGATGAAAATTTTTGAATTGGTCATATTTGTCAATCAATTAAAAATTTTTTACAAGTCATTGGTTTAATAATATTTATAAATATTCAAGTTATTTTTTATTTATTCAATCAATAAATAATATTTTTATCATAGTTTAAACAGATTAAAATGAAAAATAAACATACAAAATCAAGGGGAAAAAAATATAAATCAATAAAAAAAATCATTTTAAAAAACGTAATATACATTATTTTTTCGGATTCCATCAAAGGAAAAAAATTTTTAGTTCTGGGATATAACTTATAACTTATTTTAAACCCAATTAAATTTTATTCAATATCAGCAAAAAAAATACCAAAATAGCGAGACAATTTTTTCATTCTAAGCGTATGAGAGCTATGTAGTGTTAGGTCTTTAATTTAAATGGCCTGGTGGTAAAACTAAGAACGCTAACAATTTTTCACTAATAATAGGTATACAAATATGTATACAAAGTCTTAATAGTGTGCCTTTAAAAAATAAAATTAAAAAAAAAAATCTCGAAATCAAAAGTTTGGTGGATTTGCCCATATACATCATACTGTATGAGAATTCACAATTATATTACCTATTATTATCGAAATCTGTCGAGTCTAAGAATTCTAAATATTAATGGATTTTTTTCTCGAAAATGACATGATTCACAAACATTTTGCAAGGAACATTTTTGATTTAAAATTATACGTTGATTATAGTAACATTTTTTAATTTGCAAAATTTGTTAATTTGAAAAATACCGGCCGCTATCTTAGATTTAACATTTTGAAATAATATCAACTCGAAACTAGACTAGTAATCAGTGACTCTAACAGCAAAGGGGCACACAAGTTATTCAATAATGCATATAATTAAATAATAAAAAAAAAAAAATTTAAAAAAAGGTGTCTTACTTTCTGAAAAATTGATTGTAAAACTTAGAACTTGTAAACAAGGGGTTGATCTAACCTTAAAATCGTTTTTAAAATTTTTATTGTATTAAACGGAAAAAATGCTAACAATTTGTTAATTTTTTTTATGTTTTTTTTTTATACTACGCATTGATTTTAGTCAAAAATCAAAAAGTTCGTGGTCCAAGAAAAAATTTCAAAATTGTGACCGCCGCACAGTGGACTATTTTACGATTTTTTACTCAAAACCTAATACCTCATCAATGGAAACAGATGGAAGGTTAATTTTTTTATGGAATTTTTTGGTTTATGATACAGAATTGAGGAAAAATATTGATACGGTGGCAAAATCATAACATAACCTATAAGTTTCACTTTAACCTCGAATTTTCGAATATTTTGAAAACTAAAACAGATAGAAGGTTAGATTTTTTTTAATCCTTTGTTTTTTTCAAACAGAATACAAAAAAAAATTTATTAGGACAAAAAAGGGAAACCTAACCTATAAATTTACCCTAACTTAGAATTTTAAATTATTTCAAGAACGCAAGCAGATACAAAGTTAGTTTCTTTTGTATTTTCTTTCCTTTGAAGAAACGAAAGTAGAAAAGATAATGTATTATGCTAAGAAATAGAAACTTAACCTATGAATTTTACTTAATCTTAAATTTTGAATTTTCTCGGGAACGCAAACAAATGCAAAGTTGTCTTTTTTTTTTTTTATCTCAAAACCTAATATCTCGAGAACGAAAACAGATAAAAGGTTGATTTTTTTAAATTCTTTGGTTTATAATACAGAATTGAGGAAAAATATTGATACGGTGGCAAAATCATAACATAACCTACAAAATTTCACTTTAACCTTGAATTTTTGAATATCTTGAAAACGAAAACAGATAGAAGGTTGGATTTTTTTAAATCCTTTTATTTTAAACAGAATAAAAAAAATATTTATTAGGCCAAAAAAGGAAAACCTAACCTGTAAATTTACCCTAACTTTAAATTTTAATTTATCTCAAGATTGCAAGCACATACAAAGTTAGATTTATTTGTATTTTCTTTCCTTTGAAAAAACAAAATCAGAAAAGATAATTTATTATGCTAAATAATAGAAACCTAACCTATAAATCGTAATTATCCTTAAATATAGAATTACTTCGAGAACGCAGACACATAAGAAATTGATTTTTCTTGAATTTTCTTCGGTTTTTTAAACAAAATTAGGGATGACGACCTATCTGTCTATAAAAAAAAATTAAACTACAAATTTTACTTTTGCAATATTTTCAGGACGCAAGCTGATAAGATGTTAATGTCTTTTACGTTCTTCTTTGTTTGAGAAACAATTATTAGTAGTTCTAATTTTAAATGTATCCATAATGTTAGGCTTAAATCGCGGAAGCTAACAGATCGTAGAATATATCATGCATGAACTTACCTGTTAAACTACCAAACAAACCTCCATACTCAAAAAAGTAAATGGCTTGAATTTTTCATGTCTACTTCGATGGATAACTGTTGGAAAATCATGAAATGTCCATAAAATTGATACTATACCTAAAAAAGTTGTATAAACCTGTTGTTTTGGGCTTTTGTGTAATATTTAGTATTTACATAAGTATGATTATAATAGTCGTCAGGTATTAAAAATCTTACTGATTTTTGACGTTTCTTTAGATAAAAGGTTAATGTAAAATCATACAGTATTTGTTTCTATTTATTTGTGCAGATATATATTTAAATAATATTATATACTCACTTATCTACGTATATATGTTGTTAGTTAATTCAGAAGTGTTATTATATGTGTTTACAACAACCTAAATTTAAGTTTTGTGTTTTATTGATAAATCTGAATGATGTAACTGTTCGACCCTTATTCTAGAGACTTAATTAAACTGATTGATGATGCGATTAACATGCACAAAATATTTTAGTTGTAAATTTAGCAAATATTATAAACATATTATCACAAATACAATTCTATCTTTTTACATCACTTCAGGTACTTTTCCATTTCTTTAGTTATTAATTTTTTAGATTCCTCTTTTTTTTTGCGTTCATCAATATTTAATAGCGATACAAGTGGGTCACGTAAATATATAGCCCGATGAAAAAAATCTGTGAGCCGTTGTAATCTGCTGGTCTGCCAAGCATAATTTGTCATGTTTAGTCTGTGTAGTCTATGCCATGCCTCACTGGCCTCCTCAGAGTAAAAAATCATAGGCATGGGAAATAACTCAGCTATCTGACAACCATGCATCAATAATTTATGTACTGTAGGAGTGAAAAGTTAATTATGACCAGAAAAGATAGTTATATATATCCATGTGTCAAAATAATTTTTTTTTTTAGGTTCTGTTATTTGAAAAAACTAGGGATATTCGTAATATTAATAACCTAAAATGATTTCGTTCAGTTCAAACGAAATGAACACTATTGTTGGCACTATGCAATAATAATTCTTTTTGATGTTTCCCATTATTTTTATATTCGGTCATTCGTAACCTAACCTCAAACGTTGAAAAATTGAATTTCGTGCTACTAATACAACCATTTATTCAATTAAAAAATTAAAACAAAAATGATGAGTAACATTAAGTGTTACGTAAATAGTGAATGTCAAGCATCCATGTGTAAAAAAGATTTTTCTATACTGTTTAGGTAATGTTACGTGAAAATACCTGAAATTTTGAAATATAGGTGACTCAGTTTGGTTGTAAAAATCAGACAAAAACTGGCGCTACAGTTTTTATTTTGCAATAATAATCTATTTGTATGTTTCAAATCATTCTATTTGGGGACTCGAAACCTAACCTCAAATAGAAAAAAATCAGATTTCATGCTGACAAAACGGCTATATTTTTATAAAAACCCAGCAAGTTACATGTATCAGTCATTAAAAATCTAGCAAGTTACGTGCTTCAAACCGTTAAAACCCAGTAAGTTACAGGCTTCCCACTGTTAAAATCCAGTAAGTTACATGACTCAGGCGTTCATGACCCTGTATGTTACATGCTTCAAACCTTTGAAATCCAGTAAGTTCCATACTTCAGAAGTTCATAACCCAGTAACATACATGCTTCAGACGTTCAAAACCCAGTAGGGTAAACGTTATGTTTTAAACACATAATTTACTATGTTTTTAACGTCTTAAGCATATAATTTGTTTGGTTTTTAACATCTAAAGCATGTCATGTATTGGGTTTCGATTGTCTAAAACATGTAACTTACTGGGAGTTAACGGTTTGAAGCATGTAACTTACTAGGATTTTAACGTCTGAAGCATGTAACTTGCTGGGTTTTCAAGATATTCACAAATTTTCGGTTAAATGAAATTATTAGGTTATGTTATGATTATGCCACCTTATCAATATTTTTTCTTGATTCTGTATCAAAAACCAAAGAATAAAAAAAAAAATCAAAATTTTATCTGTATTCATTCTCGAAATATAAGGTATTGAGATAAAAAAAAATTAGATAAATTTGTATTTGCTTGCGTTCCCGAGATAATTCAAAATTTAAGATTAAGTAAAATTTGTAGGTTAGGTTTCTATTTCTTAGCATAATAAATTATCTGTTCTGATTTTTTTTTTTCAAAGGAAAGGGAATACAAATGAAACTAACTTTTTATCTACTTGAGTTCTTGAGATAAATTAAAATTCAAAGTTAGGGTAAATTTATAGGTTAGGTTTTTCTTTTTTTGGTGTGATAAATTTTTTTTTTGATTCTGTTTTAAAAAACAAAGGATTAAAAAAAATTAAACCTTCTATCTGTTTTCGTTTCGAAGATATTAAAAAATTCAAGGTTAAAGTGAAATTTTGTAGGTTATGTTATGATTTTGCCACCTCATTGATATTTTTCCTCAATTTTGTATCATAAACCAAAGAATTTAAAAAAAAATCAACCTTTCATCTGTTTCCGTTCTTAAGATATGAGGTTTTGAGTATAAAATTGTAAAATAGTACACTGTGCGCCGCAGACGGCAAGGGTATTAGTAAAAAAATCTGGGAACATTCCAGTATGGTGTTCTAATAGAGTACTCTTGATTCCCAAAGTTTGGAGGGGACAAATTTTCTTTTATTCCCGACCACGTGGAATGCCCCATCTATATATAGTAGTGGGGCTTCAACCTCCTGCGGGCTCCGTGCGCTAGCCCCCCACCAGTCAGATATTTGCTTACGTACTACAATAATTAAACACAAGCTTTACAGTCCTTAAACACTACAAAGTCCCTGCATAATTAATCAGAAATGCACGAAATGACGAAGAATTTTTCTAAAGATTTTACAAATGTAACTAGTTTTTAAACAAACGGTCACCCGCAATGCCAAAGAAAGAATATAGGATGATTTATATATACATATATACGTCTCCTAATATATTATATACTTGTTTTGGTTGGTTTGTCCAACAATTAATGATGTTTGTTTATCATTTTAGCAATTTTTCAAAAATTAAC
This sequence comes from Copidosoma aretas, assembly GCA_030522625.1. Lineage (NCBI taxonomy): Eukaryota > Metazoa > Arthropoda > Insecta > Hymenoptera > Encyrtidae > Copidosoma > Copidosoma aretas. The sequence continues at coordinate 344 of JAPYYV010009574.1, read as the reverse complement.
TACTATGTGACGTAAAATTCTGAAATAAAAATTCTGTTTAGTCTAGAATTACAAGTAATTTTTTTACAATCGATTGCAGTTTAGTTGATGGATTGCAAGTTGTAATAATGATTGGAGTTTAAAAACTTTTGAGGATTATCAAATAAACTGCACACATTACGTTGTATACAATTTACTAAGACTCAACGTCTCTAATCTCTTAAAGTAAAATGAATCGACCATGTTGTTCAACGTTCGACGAGACTATGTGGAAATCCATGTGGATTATCGTGTGGAAATCCATGTGGATTTTAATGTGGATTTTAAGTTGGAAGTTCATGTGGAAAAACTATCCCTAACCTACT
>JAPYYV010009573.1:0-11853 GCA_030522625.1 Copidosoma aretas | reverse complement strand
TGTATATGATAAAATATGGGTATGTTGTTTTTATCGGTAATTCTACCTGTTTTGTCCAAATATGTAAAAGTTTCTGGTTGGATATGTCCAGTTAGAAGCATTTTTCTTTGAAACTCGTCATTAGGATATAGGGAGCTAGTGATTAAATCATTAGATTTAATTTTACGAATATTTGAAAAATAGTCCCTTGTTAGCAGGGTTTCAGAGTTATTGAATAACTCCTAAAAACTCCCGATCCTTAACATGGGAGTTTTTCGGAGTTATTCAAAAACTCTAAACCCCTGCTTGTTAGTTTAATAATGAATGAGTCTATTCTTGGAATGTTAGCTGCCTCATATAAGATCTTTCAGCTATAGTAAGTTTTATAGTTCGTTTTCGGATTTATATACAGCCTAGTACAGGCTCTCAAACATTTCCTTTCGAAGTTTCGAAGTTTTTCCATAACTGCTGGGCTAATGTTATACCATATTAGACATCCATAAGTTAATATAGGCCTGATTAATAACATATAACAAATTATTTTTATTTTTGTGCTTAAAAAACTAGAATAAAACAAATTACTATTTGCCATGAACGCTTTTTTGGCTTTTTCAAGCTGTAGGTACATGTGTTTATTGAATTTTAGTGTGTTGTCTAAATGTATACCCAAATATTTAACGATATTTTTATGTGGAATTGTTATGTCTCCTGTTTTTAACTGAAGTAAATGCTCAGCTCTATTATCCCAACCATCACGTCAACGGACGCTCAGAGAGTAAAAATACTTACTAATGGCATTTCACTTAATTTTCAACATTTTTCATCATAAAAAGGTCATCAATGAATGAATTTTTTTTATGTGCGTATCCCTTCTGTCGTACCCAAATTTTCTATTCTCATTGTATAATTATAGTAATCGGGTGTACAATTATAATTAGCGACAGTTGAGTTTATGTATTCCGTTTTCAAGAGAAAAACGATTTTTTATAATATATTCGTGGTGCAATCGACTAGAGATGATCACATAATTCGAACGGATCTCAAGGAATAATAATAATAATAAAAACTTCTATTTCATTATCTGAAGTTTTTACGAAATAGTATTTACGAGAAAAATACATAGCTTACTTTACTTTAAAATTAATCAAACATTAGATGTAAAATACGACTGCCAGTTTGGGGCAGAACTTAATATAAAAAACATAATTGAAGTTCACGGATTTAATATCGGTACATCTCATGACTTATCATTAGTGTAAGAGTGTAAATATATCCGTAAACGAATTTTATTAATACAAATAACTTTCATTAGTTTGCTGTAAGTTTACTATGACTTTTATTTAACGATCTTTATCAAGAAAAATAAAAATTTCTTTTACATTTCATAGGCTGATCAAAGTATCTAAATTAAATGCAGCAAATACTAAGCAAATTTAAAAAATTGTCTAACAAATATTATGAAAATATACATTTAAAAACTACAGGACGTGAACTCTTTTCAAATGAAACTTATCATTTATTAAAAAAAAAAAAATTTCCTGTAAGCACTGATGTTTATTTACACCATTCAATCAAGAAAAAGTGTCCAGTCCTTAGAAGATTTATTTGAGTACAAAACTGTTTTTGGCAAGCATTTTGATCCATTTTACGAGCGTTATTTGAATGCCCTCAATATACCATTAAACTTCTCGGAGGTAAGGACATTTTGTACAGCGCAGACCTGCAATATTCGATTCCCTTCTAAAAGAGCTTTTTTTCTAATTTATCATTGGCTGTATTTAGTTTTATACAGCACCACACAAATAAATTTAGAAAAAAAGCATACCGTTCTTGAATTTCGCCCGGTCTTTGCTTGCTCTACACGTTCTGCTCGGCTCGCGTTTTCATGAATGTTGAGGAAATTATCTTACGATGGCACGTTTATTGTGCATTGAATTGATATGTTTTATTTGGTGTAATCTGTTTTTCATTAATTTTTTTCCATACAACAGAACATAAATATGATTGGTGTACGAATATACTTTTAAATGAGTTACAAGAAATCGTTGTATGAAAAAGTTATGTGGAAGGATGATAACTCTTCGGAATTTATCACGGCTATAGAGATAAATCGTTTCGACACTGCAGTGTTTCATAAAAATGTAAACGCGAAATTGTTGATAGAAAATACTGAGTACATTGTAAAGGGATATCGAGGCAGAATCTCGGGCAGAATATAAAAAAGTGATTGGATTCTAATCATGAAGATATATAGTTTCAAAACTTAATTGAACATTTTTTTATACAAAAATAGATTCGGGCTAAGGAGCTTACACTAGTCATCATCATCACCATCATAACAGGAAATATTAGTGGGTCACGTGATGAACCCTCTTTATTCGCGATATAATTTGCTTATAGACTAAACACGTGATTTTGCTTCGTGCGAATCAATTCAAAAGTATGATTTTGAGAAATGATAAAAAAAAAAAAATAATTTCAATTTCCAAATGGAATGAATGTGATTGATAGTTGTTATGTGTCATAGCAAATATTGTCATTTAGTTGTATTCTTGAAAAATTTTGGAAAACGGTACTTATCTTCGATCAAAGTTTAGAGATCAGCGTGAAGCCTCCCATACTTATTTAAACAATTTATAAGGTAAAGCTGATAGAATATGTCGCAAAATGAATTGCTATAAATATTAGGATGGAAAATCGATCATCAATATCAATTCTGTGATCCATAACTTTTTAAAACTTCTTTTTGAATTGGTGTTGGTTTCACATGCTAAACAATATTTATACATATTGTAAATTAATCTATGAAATAAGTAGAACACTTTATACTTGTAAACCATACAAATGATGTGTACACAGTTAAACGTACATTATACATACAAAAGATTGTCGATAGCAGAAAAAATAAACTTTACATCGATCATGGAAATATGTGTCTTAAATTTTCATGGTTCTTAATTCCCTGATCAATTGTACAAACAATTCTCGAAGAATCTTTTTTTGGATATTTTCATCCCAAAAAATTATAGTAATTATTTAGTTAAAACTAAGTTTGATGTAATATGCAGTCTGAAAATTGCTGATTTCAATCTTTTTATTCATTGTTTTTTGTACATCTCTTTTTATTAATTATTTTTGTGTCATCATCAAATCATTGCGTCAATATAATTCAAGAAATTATTCTGCACTCAATAAATATTATAGCAAATTTAACAAATTATGAAAAGTTTTAGTGTTGTATAAAGGTAAAACCAGAAAAACCAAATAAATAGGTTTATTTCACAACTATTTTTATAATGTAACAAAAAATTTAATCAATAATTTATTACGGAATAAACAAACATTTTTTCAGTGGTGATTAGAATGATGAAATCAAAAAATGGGACTATTTCCTAGTTCGAATAGAAATCGATCGAAGATATCAGATCGGATAATGCATACATATAAACACACACACATACGCACTACGCACACTCTGATACGCACAGGTGACATTTTTTACCAGAGTAATGTACTTTGCAACTTATAACGTTCAGAAAACATGTTCATTTTCAAAATTTTATTATTTGTTTATTACAGTCTTCTCTTCAGGAAGTATAATAGATATTCAAGGTGACTCATGCAGATAGATATAAATAATTATTTTAAACTGAATAAAATTGTAGGTTATAGTTTAAGCACTGCACAAAAAAAATGTTGAAAAATTCGAATAACATTGTTTCTTATGTAAATTTCTTTATAAGCCCTTATAATTTGCTTATAATTAATTATAATTGAATATGCAACATTTTATTCTATGGTATTCTGCATGAAGAATGGATTTCCGACAAAAAAATAAAGGGTAAACCATCAAAATTTTAAGAAAACTCAATTACAATACTAAATTTTAAGCTCATGACGAATATTAAGTATGCTAGAGCACTCAAAAACGAATTTATTTTCACTTCCTGACAATATTACAATTATTGACGAAACCAACAATTATTTTTTATTTATTTTTACTGTTATTTAAGTTAATATATCCAGTATTACTTAGGGTTACCACCAGGGCCCTTCGCTTGATACGGCACCAAACGCATGAGCCCCCTTAACACATTAAAGAAGACACTGCTGACGTGTAATTTATAGATACAATTGATGGACAAGTAACTGCTTGAACTATCCACATTGTTAAATTGCACTACCAATAAGTTGGCCGGAATGTGTATATTATACTTAAGTACGATATTAACATACTCATCATCTGAAAAAATGCACTAAATTATCATGTTAATTCATCATAAAATATTTTCTGCATGTTACAATTGTTTTGGACTTTGTGATGTAATTTTAGACTGTTAAAAGAAGTCTTACCGATACGAATAGAGATTCATTTATTGGAAAAATATTTAATGCTTCGAATCCTATATCTGAACTTTTGCATTGGTATGAAAATAGTAATAGCTATAAATAAATGTTTTAGTTTTATAAATATTTATAACTTGAATTTATTATCTTTAACTTCTTACCTGATGTTTTATGCTTTTGTATTTCACATCATTAGTATGCATCAAGCAATGACATAATGTATAATTAACCCGTTTACTCTGTGTAATTCGTATAAAACGGTTCTATTACATTTCAGCAATTAAAACAGAATTGGTAATAAGCGAGAAATTACCTGTTTGATCACTGAACTTGCAGACATGGACAAAAGTGAGATCATAAATAAGATATGAAAGATTGATAGTAACAATCGTATCAAATCTAATATCCATTCATCCTGAGTAATGAAAAAATGTACAAAAAAGTCACAATATCCCAACAGATGCACAAAATATCCAGCAATGCAAAAAAATATTGATATCGAGTAAAAATCAGATAGATCGTTTGATATTATAATCAACGACCTGTGCACTTTTTGTAATTTACATATGGTCAGAATTTTTTCTTGTACGTAGTCATAACCAAAAACATCAATGTTTGTCGCGCTAGTAGATTTTTCAAAAATATTTTTCAAACCGTCACAAAGTATTGTAAACAAAATTCTAATGAGAATAGTTAAAAATGTATATTGCATTATTATTCCGTCTATTACTAAAAATTCAATTCGTTTCATCAAAAACAACATATGTCTCCAGGAAGAGCTGTCGTACCACCTTAAATAAATTACCACAACCACGTATGGAACGTATTCTATAAGTATTAGGGAGACATATTTTATATCTTGTAATATCAATTTATGGTTATTTGTTTTTAATTCTCCTAATGATTCTTTCACTGAATTAAATCTTGTGAAAATTCGTATCGCTGTTTTTTGTTTGACAATAGTTCGAATTATGATGAAATCGACTGCAATGAAATTGAATGTATGATAGATAAGCACACAAACTGTAGCAAACGAATAATGGATTTGAACAATATCTGTCAGGAAATCTAGGTAAAGATATTGAGTTACGAGTAGGAATATCAGCACAAATGTATTATAGGCTGTACCAGAATGAGAATAAATAAATGACCATCGTTTAAAACTATTACTTTCATTTGGGATCTCATTGAAACTCATAGTTACAGACCCAATCATTCGATTGTACAAGTAAAATAGTTTTAACAGTGACAGTTTATAGTAAACTGTTTCTATTCTTGATATCAATTTATGAAACATAGCAATACAAGTTTTAAGCTATAAAACACTTTTCAAGACAATAAATATGTCCACAAAATATAATTATATTATTCTACAAATAATGAGATTGTTAACTATAACAAAAGTTTACAGTCTACTGTGAATTGTGCTTATTGAATCATCGTGTAGCGCGGATAACAGTCCGACTTACTCAGTCACTTAAACTCTAGATATTCCAAAACCGATATGATGTGGTGATGCTGTCAAAAAAAATAACCGATGCCCAAAGCATATTGATTTCTTAATACATTTTTTTAATAAAGTAATGTACGTCGCTTTATAAATTCTTCATGTCCTTTACATAGAAGGTAATGCGAAGTTCATGTTGGTTCTGTAAGTAAAACATTAGTGACGAAGTAAAAAAACAGAATGTCAGCCTTATAATTGCTCGACACTCCTGTAAATTGCACTACTAAATTATGAAACTCGAGCATAATATACTGTGTCGTGCAGGTATTCGAATGTATACAGTGATGAATTAAAATTTCAACGGTAGAGTTTCTGTTACTCAATATTTGGTTTTATTTACTGTTGCATTACATAAATATAAAATATCAAGCGTCCGAATTCTTACGGAAAACATTACATTGAAATTTAGAACAGAAAAAAACGTTTCAAAACCCTCGACGAAAGTATTGTATTTTCGTACTTTTTAAGTATCAATACAATTTGCATGCAAAATACTAACACATAGTAAAGCGGCCAGGTAGGTATCCGTAGCCTATTATATGTATGTCCACGGCCGCACCAAAGCTTATACTAAGTATTTTTACCCCCTAATTGCGAATTTGTTAAGTGCGAGCCCGAAAAAGTCTGGAGTCAATTGTTATTAGTAATTGACATAAACAAAAAAAAAAAATTAATGATTTTGGCCCGAAAATTTGTTTTTGGATTACTTGGTTCATTCTAAACAAAAAATGTCTCTGGCGATTTTTTCGTAAAATGCTTCGATTTTGAAGAAAAAAATAGAAAAGATAGAAAAATCATTAAATTTCATGAATTCTCAGTTCGCATTACTTATTCTTTCCGCGCATATCTTCTAATGTACACTATGTTTCATTAGAGTTTGAATCATTATCAACGCGTTTCAACCTTCTAAACACGATTGTGTAGGGTGCGAGTTCGTGGCAGTGCCAGAGAAATAGTTATTAACAATTTACATAAACAAAACAAAAAAATTCGTTCGTGACCAAAAAAATTTTTTTGGGGAATTTAGCTTATTACAAGCAAAAAGATACCTTGAAAATTTTTCATAAAATGCTAGATTTTGTAGAAAACGATTTTGAATTTTTTTATTTGTTTATGTAAATTGCTGATAACAATTGACTCCGGACTTTTTCAAGCTCGCACCCAACAAATTCGTGATTGGGGGGTAAAAATAAGTAGAATAAGCTTTGGTGCGGCTGTGGACATAAATATACGAGGCTACGGATACCTACCTGGCCGCCTTACTAATAATGACGATAATCAATAGTGAGGATTAGTTGTCGTCGTTAAGTAAATATCTCGGTAAATATATAATATATGTCATTACATAACTATCTTGGAGTATAAATGCAAAAATTAGCAAGTATGTTCACGTAATGAGAATACTCTTTCTTTGATTGACCAATAACAATATTTTACTTGCTTAAAATATTACAATGTATTATGTTATGAGTATTTCATAATATAAGAAATATGTAATACAAAAAAAAAAGGGCGATAGAACGTGAAATCTGAAGATAAAAGTAATAAACGAGGATTCAAAAATGCTTCACTATCACAATATAAAGATTTTTTTTTTACACTCATCATCGCCCTAAGGCTCAGACCGCTCAGACATGGCCTTTTGACAACCATTGTTGTATTACGCCATACGGTATATAGCTCGGTTTTATTAATCGGTAGATTTGTATCGGTAGGTAGGAACAGTGGGTTAGGTACAAGAACAATTTCCACCCTGGGAAAAAACTTTTTCATTTTTGAAAAAATCTTTGCCCAGAGTGGGAATCGAACCCCGGCCATCAAGATCAGCAAGCAAACACTCTACCTACTGAGCCATCACGCGGCAAAAAGTATAAAGATAGTAATGATCTAATAATTATTATCACTATACATTACAATAAGTTGGCAGGATTCTGTACAACATAATTAAATATGATTTTATACTACTTATCATCTAAGAAAATTAATATACTAAAAAATTGTACGCTTGCATTTCTTTAACGTTATCAATTTTTCTCAATTTAAAATAAATTCTCACCGACACAAATAGTGATTGGTTTACTGGGAAAAACTTCGATACTTCAAATCTAGTGGCTGTAGTTGATCTAATAGTTCGATCTTCTAACATATGATTAAAGTACCGTTCTGCGATAAGTTGGTCTCAAGATAAGCAATTTTTCATCCCGTTTTTTATGAAGAATCCCAATACTTTGGTGATGGATAGTCTGTCAATATAATAACAACATTGGAATATCACGTTTCATTTGTTGATAGGATGCATGCAACACCAGTTTAATGGGTTTTCATCTATAAAGTGTTATGTATGTAAACAATGCCAGGTACGTTGAACATAATAATACTTTTTTCTAATTTTAGAAGTTTATTTTGATTGACCAAGAAAAAAGTCGTAAATGCTTGAAAAAATATCAACTGAACTAAAAAAATTATTTGTATGTTAAATTTTTAGTTTGATTAACCAATTGTTTGTAACTCGATAAATATACTGTGCTGTATTACTTGAAATTCAGATTTTATGAGTAGACAGAAATGTAAATGACCTACCCACTTTTAACATCATGCAGATGGTAATAATATAATTTTTATTTTAACATATTATAGATAATTTCGCCGGAACGTATACAATATCACCAAATATGATATTATCAAACTTATCATCTGTAAGAAAAACATTATAAAATATTGTATTAATTGTGCAATATAATTTTTTTGCATACTACAATAATTTTAGACTTTAAGATATTATTTAAAAACATTTTTGAATACCCTTACAGATGCGAATAATGATTCATTTATTGGAAAAATATTTAATGCTTTATAACTGATATCTGTACTCTTGTATCGAAATGAAAATAGTAATAGCTAAAAATATACATTTTAAATTCTTAATTGTACATAATTTGAATACTTGAATGTTAAATTCTTACCTGAAATCTTAAATTTTTATATTCTGCAGCATTAGTATGCATCAAGCAACGAATCAATGTATGGTTGATCTGTTTACTCTGTATTCATAAGAGTTTATCAAAATTTAAGCAATACGTATACAATTTTTAAATCAGTATACGTGTTTATGATTTATGTACCTGTTTAATCACTGAACTTCCAGAAATAGTCAATAGTAAAGCCATAAATAAGATGTGAAAGGTTGGGATTAGTAATTGAATAAAAGCCAATATTGTGATTTTCGGACTAATGAACAAATGTACGTAATAGTCACACAAACTTAAAAGATGAACAAAATACACAGCAATACATAAAAAAATTGATGATGAGTAAAAATCAAATAAATCGCTTGATATTTCATTCAACGACTTATAAATTCTCTGCAATTTCTGTGTTGTCAGTATTTTTTCATGTTCATCCTCATAACCTAAGCAATGAATACTTGGTACAATAATAGATTGTTTAAAAATATTTTTCAACTGATAGGAAATTATTTTAAATAGAACCCTAATGAGGATATTGAAAAAGATACTTTGAAAAACTATCGTATCTATTATCATTAAATGAATTCGTTTTACTATATATAATATTTCTTCCCAAGAAACGTAGGTATACAATTTAAAAATAATCATTATTAGTACGAATAAACTATACTCAATGAAACTGAGCCATTGGTATTTTGTGTCTGATGATTTCCATTCATAATTATTTGAGTTGTGTTTTAAATTACCTACTAATTCCTTTACTGAATTAAATTTTGTAAAAATAGTAATGAGTGTTTTTTGTTTAACAGCAGTTCGAATTAAAATAAAATTAACTGCTATGGAAGTAAATGTATGATAAACAAGAAACAAAGAATTGGTAACCAGATGATTGGTTTGACTGAAAACTTTCAGTAACATTTGTAAATAAAAATATTGCGATATGATTAACAATGTCAGCAAACAAGCGTTATAGGCTACCCCAATATAAGAATAACTAAAAGACCAGCGTTTGAAACTATTATTTGCAATTGAGATCTCTTGGAAATTCATAGTTATGGATCCAAACAATCGATTATAAAAGTAAAATAATTTTAATATTGAAAGGTTGAAGTGTTTTGATCCTATTCTTAACATTATTTCAGCACAGAACAGGGCAATGGAAGTTTTGAACTGAGAAAAGAGAGGTTATTTATTTAAAGAAAAATAATTTATCAATAAATGTATTCATTAATGGAGTTTTTACACGTGTAATATTTCAAGAGTAACAAGAAGTTTTACTTGATGGTTGAGAAGCTAAACAACTACAACTGTTATCCATAAATTATATTATTTTACTGATATAAGTCTGACTCACTTGAACTCTCAAAGTCCCAAAGCTATTTCTGAAAAAATATTCGAGAAAAACAATAGAAGTCCAATAATTTCTTAATATCTCTTTTTAATATACAAATGTACATCGATTCATCATTAATTTAATTGACAGCACACAAGAGATGCAATTAAATATGTTTGGATTCTGAAGGTTAAGAGCATGAGTGACAGTTTTCAAAAACAGAATATAAGCCTCGTAATAGCTTGATTGTCACTCCCCGAAATTACATAATAAATTATAAATTATAAATGCGCTATGCTGTATTTTGTTTTTGCTATGCTGTATCTTGTTTTTGGAACATAATAATTCATGAAAAACATGCGATAGGTTCCTATCCTAAATCAACATGACCTACAGCTGTATCATGTTGTTGATGCTGTATGCAACCAAACACAACACGTCCGAATCAAACAAGAAATTATATTTAAAACTACTAACATAATACATTAAAACTACTAACGAAATACATTATTAATGATTAACTAATAATTACCTAATAACAAACGTATTTCGAAGTTTTGGACAAAAAATACATTTTTATAATTTCAAATAAAATCTGTCGATTCTGAGGTGAAATGTATTATAACCCGAAATGTTTAGAATAAAATAATAAATTGATGGTTTTAATTTTTAGGCCAATTACATGATCTTTCTCCAGATTTATCGTTCTCGTGATGAAACCTTTTTTTTGTAAATTTAATGAAGTCAAGTTGGTCACGTGATTGGTTTAAAGGAGGCCATTAAAAGATGTTAATAATTTGATAACAAAAATGTACCAGTTGCAGTGCTTACAACAAAGACATGACATAATTTTTACACTAAAAATTATGATCAATAGTGTGTCAATCCTTTTAGTAATAATGAAATAAAGAAAGAGAATAAACAACGAAGTTTTGGATTACAAGCAGAAGATTTTTACAATTTCAACAAACTTTGCAGATCCGTTAATTTTTACCTCAATATGAGAATTTTTTAAGTTGTCCTTGACATATCAACTTTGAACTTCGTATGATAATAAATAATACTGTTATCAAGTACACGTGATCTTGGATTTTGCTGATTTTTAAAATAAATAATAAAAAAGCATATTTTACCGACAGAGTAAACCCTTCTGGTAAAAAGAGACCCTTTAAATTCCGTTGAAATATAACTCAAACATTATTCCTTACAATTCATAAAATAAGAAATTGTTCATCGCGAGTTTTACCACGATATTCGATGTATTGTAAAGTTATGTGATCTTAAGACGTTGCGCGAGTTGAAGAAGATGGTGCGGAGGTTAGGTTAACGTCAGGTTACATTGACCTGTAATAGATGTATCGCATACAGTGATAAAGCCATACAGATATTAGCTAATAGAGTAGGGGAGTTGAAAAGTAAATTGAAAGTCGACCGTCAGGGTCAAAAAATTTAAGTTTTGTCAGATCAGAGTCATGACCGTCAATTGACGCGTCAATTGACCGTGGTTCTGACCGACTCACAGCTCTGCGCACAAGTGGAAACGTACAATGGGAAGAGAGAGCCAGAGAACACAGATGACCTGTAATATCAATTGCGCTAGTACAGTCAGATGTATAAATTAAGTATTCGCTCCGAGCCAACGCAGAGGTTGCGCCCTCTGCAGCAGAAAATAGTCAAAAATTCTTGCATGTAAACAAACGGCTTAGAGCATGTATACATGC
>JAPYYV010009572.1:0-17907 GCA_030522625.1 Copidosoma aretas | reverse complement strand
GTTCATGGAACCATACGTGGAACTTAAGAACTCCAATCACGTTATATAGGGCACTTTATAGGCAAAATCGGTCATTTTTCTAGGTCATGGGTGCCATTTCGAACCCGGCATGTTGAATTTCGGAAAAATTTTGATGGTCCCTTCAACAGCAACTACCAGTTAATATTATAAGACTCTTACTTACATTAGAAAACTCTGAAACAAAATTTTATAGAGCAATTTATTGCTTAACCTGGTCACTTTTCGAACTAGTGGGCGCTATTTTGAAGCCCCCACTTTGAATTTCATTTTTAGCCAGACGACTTTTGGAAGCCTATCTTTAGACTGATATTTTAAGCCCTTAACCGATTCTGCCCTTAACCGATTCTCTAGGATATTCTCAATTTTGGGCAGAGCGCTGTCCGAGTTGACATGGAACGTCCCATATATATATATATATATATATATATATGTGTGTGTGTTAGAATATACCAATTATACATCCAAATTTCATTTAATTATACAAATATGAATAACTTGCTTCATTACAATAATAATATTATAAATTCATACATTTTAGTCAGGTAGAAATTGGAAACCCTATTCGTCCTTTTCCTATAAATGTAGATTTTTTGTGGATGTTGGAATTTTTTTTTGGAACATGAAAATTAAGATCCCTTTCCCTCTTATTTGATTTAAAAAAATGTTTTTTAATGATTTTTTATATTACTTATTTAAAATTTCTATTTTCAAATACAACCTTTCCCAAAAGGTCTGTCATTTTTTTTTTTTCCCTGAAACTAAAATAATTCTCTTTTACATTTCATATAATCTCTTCTATCCTCGAAAGTCTCAGATTGATTCTAAAAATCATTGGTAGAAGTATATGTTTTTTTATAGCGTGCCTTTTTCACGAGAGGTAGCCCCCTTTTTAGCTGTTAAGAATGTTATATTGCAAATAGCCATGTCATAGAATTAAATAACATTTAATTTCATTTTAATTAGCATTATTTTCCTAGTCCATGCCGATTATTGTCCATAAAACAGTTAGTACAACTAAGAATCAATGTTTGTGGCTGAATTTTAAAGTATTTTTTTTTTAAAGTTATCAACTGATAGGTAATTACTTATGGAAGCTTTTTCCGTTAAAAAAAAGTTGAAAAATAAAAATAATAATAATAAAGTATATCTAATATTATAAAATAGTTTAAAAAGAGAAATTATTGAGTGATATATGGAACGAAGCTTTGTGACAATAAATTGGCAGCGGTTTTTTTTCGTCGAACAAAAATTATAGTATCTATACCTACTTATGTTTATTTTGTTTTTCTCGATTTCTCAAAATCGATTTCCTGCGAGTATAATTATGAAGCTTTTTATTGTTGTTATGATCAAGATTCTGACGGATCATTAAATTTCATAAAAAAATGTAAGATAAAATTATAAAAAATTAAGTAGGTTAGTGTGCGTGGGTTCACGCAGGAAATGTGTATAATAACACATGTCATAGGATTTCTTCGACCGATTTTGAAAATCCACGCTCAGCTAAAATATTATCTTATCAGTAGTATATTTAATTATGGAGATTCTAAGGTTCCTACGAGGCATAATGTGAATTGAATTAACTTTGTCATTTTTGAAACTTGTATGTCGATGCTGATGGATAAATGCCTTTTTTGTGCTACAATAACATATTTGTACGAAATAATGATCAATTTTATACGATATCTTACGTCTTTTAAAAACATATTTCATAATCTACGAAAAAATTTCGATTTTTAATTTTTTTTTTCTAATTTTTTTTTTATTGACCATAGAAGCTCGATTTTTCTGAATGAATAGATTTTAAAGTTATCAGTCGTTGTTCAAAGTTTTTGTTCGATACAAATTCTGAAACAAAATTTGAATACGAATTTTGTAATTAAATCGAATTTATTGTAAATGCACCATTTTTCGCTGAACGGGAAACTTTTATAGAGGAAGCATTGTTATGGACAACAAATCACATAACAAGAAAAAATGCTTTAAGTACCTTTTACGAAGTTAAGATTTGGGATACTATATTTCAGGCAATAGTCTGTCTATGTGAGTGTGTAAGTGTGTGTGTGTGTGTGGGGGGGGGTATGTGTGTGTGTGAGTACGTAACTTATCAGTTGTATTTCCGGATAATCTTAACCGATTTTGACCCAACATAACATAATATTATTTGTTTTTAAATCACTATTTCCGCTGAAAAAGGGATTCAAGTTTTTTATTTTTTACATTTTTTTTTACTTTAATTTTAATAATTTTAGAAACTTGATTTTTTTGGAAACATGGATTTATTCGGAAAATCTGATTTTTTCGGTTGATAATGTTATTTCAAAATATTTTGTAGTAGAAAATTTTGTAAATCGTTAATTTCTTTAATAAAAGACTTTTTTTATTAACAAAAAAATCTTATAAGGGTGTGTGTGTACGTAAGAGATTATGGACGTAATCGGTAATATCTTATGATTCCCTTGACTAATTCTGACTTAACGAGGTTCAATGCTCCCTCATAGAGGAAGCGTTAAGAACAAAAAATTCATATCAAGAAAATATGTTATACATACGTTTTATAAAGTTTATAATCGATGTACACTATTTTAGGAAAATGATCGTCTATGTGCGTGTGTGCATGTATGTAATCAGTTGTATCTTTTCAATTATATCGACCGATTTCGACTTAAGAGGACGTATTTTTATTTTTATTCCTATCATCACTGTAAAATAAAATTCTATTTTTACCTATTCTTATTTTTCTGATTCGATTTTATTGATTTTGAATAATCAATCTTGAAAAAAAATGATTTTTCGCTGTTAAACGTTAGTTATGATGTTCTATGGTAAAAGATCTTGAAGACCATGAAATTTGATAAAAAATATGGTCTTTGGATAAACAAAAAAAATTTTAATGAGGGTGTGTGTTAGTGTATTCACGATAATTAATATAATCAGTTGAATCTAAGGATTTCCTCCACCGATTGTAATGCAACATGGCTTATTATTTTTGTTATTGGATACCCACACCCGCTTAATATTGAAATTTTAATTTTATCGTATGGTTTGATATATAATTTTCATATTTTCATTTTTAGGAAATGAATTAATGTGATAAACTGATTTTAGCTTCCTCACAGAGAAAGCTTCGTTAATGACGAAATCACGTGTAGGGATAACATGTTATGAATACGCACCATGAGGTTCAGAATCTAAATACACTCTTTTCAGAAGATATTCGTTTCTCTCTCTCTCTCTCTCTCTCTCTCTCTCTCTCTCTCTCTGTGTGGGTGTGTGAGTGTGTGTGTGTGTGGGGGGGGGGGTGTACGCGTGTATGTGTCGAATAGGCTGCATTTAAGGATTTCCTTAATCGATTATCATCCAACAGTGCTTATTTATTTATTTTTGGATTCCTATAACTACTGAAAAAAAATCGAGTTTTTGTGTCTGCTTTCATTTTATTTTGTTCTTATTAATTTTCGAAATGAATTTTTTTGTAAAAGTTGGTTATTTAGCTATTTATTGTGGCTTCAGGATATCTGACTATAGAAATTCGGAGAGATCATTGAATTTCATACAAAAAAACTTATAAAGATGTGATTTAACAAAATTAAGTAGGTGTGTGCACGTGGGTGTAAGTAGAGAATGTTTATAGTTAGTCATACCTCAGAATTTCTTTGACCGATTTCAATAAAACTTGGCTTATTTAGCTTTTTCGTAGAAAAAGCTTTGTTAAGGACGAAAATTCACATTTCGAGAAAACAGTTACGAATACGATTTATGAAGTTTGGAATCGAAATACACTGTTTTTACTGAATGCCTGTCTGTCAGTGTGTGTGTGTATGTGTGTGTATGTGTGTATGGTGTGTGTGTGTGTGTGCGTGTGTGCGCGTATGTTTATCATCAGTCGTGCTCAGGATTACTTTCACCGATTTTGATTCTACAGGGCGCTTTTTTTGTTCTTGGTTTCCTATAAATGCTAAAAAAAATTTTAGTTTCATTGATTTGTTCATTTTTTATTTTTAATAAATAGATTTTTAATATTTTTCTTTCAAAACATGGAATTTTTCTGTATAAAATTTGGTTTTTGAGTATTTCGTGGTAAAAAATCTTAAAATTCATAAAATTTTCTATAAGTTAATATTTTTTGATGAACAAAAAAAAATATGTGTGTAGGTGTACGATATTATGAATATAATCAGTAGTATCTTAAGATTCTCTCTACCGATTTGGACATAACAAGGCTGATTTTTTTTGTTTTTACATACCTTATATCGCTGAAAAATAAAATTTTTATTTGAATAATTCGTTTGTTTTCATTCCGATTTAACCGATTATGAAAAATCGATTTCCCGAAAAAATCAATTATTTCGTAACTAAATGCTGATTTATTATTCATTTATTGTTTTTGAAGGGGGGATAAGCCGAATATATTATAGTATACTATGGATTAGCAGTGCATAGTTAGCATATTTACAGCGTGTATGAAAAGGAAAACTGTATTTCATAAATAGATGAACGTAATTGAAGAACAAATTTTTGGCAACACGCTTGAATTCAGCAATACTGATTGTAAAAAAAATCATTTTCATTTGACGAACGGTTGATATTATGTGACATTCTAATCATGATCGAATTATTATCATTAGTTTGAACGCAAGCACATAAGTTCTAGGCATTAAATTTTTAGCAGGTAGGTGAAAGTTAAGAATTTTCAAACCATCAGGAGCATTAATAAAGCCTCGTACTAACTTAAAAACGAAATTTGCATCTTGATGGTCAACAAGCGACCGCAAATAGCAGACACGCAATTTTTGAGCAATAATGGAGTAGTCGTGAGACAATTTATGCATCAGACAACTTAATTATAATAAGATAAACCGTTAAAATCTGTGTCTAACACGCTCCATCTCATAAAAAGAGTTTTTGTATTTCGAGCCCATATCTGAGATGCATACATCAATCTCGACTGAAGTAGTGAATTAAATATAGTTTTCAAGGTAGATGGAAGCTAAAATTTAGAAGCAGACCATAAAAGAAATGACAAAGTTATGTTTGCTTTATTGACAACCGCAGTAATGTACTTAATAAAAGTGAATTCCGAATAGAAAGTCACGCCCAGATTTTAAACCTGATTAACTTGCTCAACATACTTATTAATAATTATATAATTACAATTTATCAAATTACTACTTTTTCAAAAAGAAATACAGCAGCACTTTTTACTTTTTACCGAGAAACCATTGTATACAAACCATTGAACCACTCTGTCAAGGTCCGACTGTAGTGCGAGCCGATCAACATCATGACGTACAACGCGAGACAGTTTTAGATCATCAGCATACATTAGAACTTCAGAGTCATTTGCAAAAGAAGTAATATCATTGATCCATACAGCAAAAAAAGTCTCCCACCGTGGGATCCCTCTGAAACACCACAGCTCACTACAAATATTTCACACAGCAGATCATCCAAGCACACCATTAAACTTCTATTGTGCAAGTATGAAAAAACCCACCATAAGATGAAACCAGCAATACTCACCTCATCAAATTTATTCAACGAAACTTTATGATTGACACTATCAAATGCACTGCCATGATTAGTAGATGTAGTTTCTACCTATAATCCACGCTGCATCGCAGAAGAAATATAAGAAGAAAAAAAAGAGAGGTTCGTAACAGTTGATCTACCTTTTAAAAAACCATGTTGCTTGTCTGTAATTTGGCTACGCACAAGTCCAAAAATTTTGAAGGCAACAATTGTATCAAAGATTTTTTCAAAATGTGGAAACTTTGCAACCAGTCTATGATCACGAACGAACGCCCTTTTTTAAATAACGAAGTAATAAAAGTGCTCTTCCATGATGATAGAAAAGTACCTGTGCAAAAGATACTGTAATCATGTGCAATACTGGTTTAGCTAAAGCTTTACTACAATTGCTAATAAATAAAGCTGAAATGCCATCCCATTAGCGATAAGCATCATTTCCAACAACACTAAGCAAAGTTGCTACTTTATTACAATCGACATCAATAGTATTTATAAACAATGCACCAGAAGCAATACTGATATTAACTGATAATACAACAGGGTTTGCTACAAACTTAGATTCAAAACATTCAGCGAAGAGATTTGCTTTATCACGCGAGTCGTAAGCCTCCTAATCCAAGAGAAATATAGTATTAGGAAATTTTGACTTTTTACCAACATATAAAAATGTCTAGAATTTCTTTGAATTGTCATTTATATTATTTTCAACAAAAGAAATATTATCTCTTCTAGGTCGAGAAGCCAAGGATTTACAATAAGCCCGTTTTATATTAAAGAAATTATAATGATAATCAGATTAGAATCATTTGTACAAAACGTGATAATAGTTTTTCTTCGATATGGCTGCTTTTAAGCCAGCGGGGAAACCTCAACTGAAAGTATAGAAAAACTGGAGAATAGCATGAGGTGGCTTCAAATGAAACCTTACAAAAAGAATCCAGCATATCATCAACTTTAAGATAGGATTTACATAATAACATCTTCTCAGTCTGAGTTTATTTTTCGAGCAACCCTGCAAAGTTTCCCCTTCTAAAAATTGAAACCACGAAAATCATACTTTACACAATATGCATGGACATAATATTAACTCGCAGATTATACGCAAAATGAAATTAATTATAATTTATCAAACGGTAGTCAGAAATAACCAAGCTTGTAAATAAACAAAAAAATATCAATTTAAAAAAAATTCAAAGATATAATGAGTGACAAGGCACTGTCTTAACACGAAATCATTGATCATCGACTCAAATTGACACACTGCAGTCCGTAACACTGCACTACTATAAAAGCCCTGTGCCGAATAGTGTGCCTAATAAAATTAACTCTCGTGTCGCCACCTACTGGTTAAAAGTCGCCAGAAATCGCTAACTTTGGATCACCAAATAGCTGTAAAAATCTCTATTTGAAATTAATTTTAACAATCAAAGAAAAAAAAATAGCTTAGAAAAACCAAATAATAATAAAAGTAGGCTATAGCAAGAGAATTATCTGAAATCTGAAGCAGTCAAACTTAACCAAAATTAATAGTCCAGTAATTGGATTATCGGACATCCGTCGCAACATCAAAGAAAAGAGATTTAACGTAAAAAAACAAACATTTTTTTTATTACAAATTTGGCGTCTTTAATGTCGTGACATATATCTGATAATCCGATTTCTTCACAATAATTTTGGTTGAGTTTGACTCCTTCAGATTTCCGATATATATTCATGTAAGAAAAATTATGTTTAACTAATAATAAGAGTCCAGTACCAGTCTTCTTGTTGGTAGCAGTTTTGAATCTATTCAGATGGATAGAACTATACCCAGAACAATCGAGTTTATTATCCTTAACCGTATAATCTAACCAAGTTTCGCATATGGCTACGATATCGGTCCAGGGCCGCAGAGGTAGATAAATACGTAAATTACTAACATACTACTGTAAGTGTTTTGGTAAAATATTTCAAGCTCCTGGTTGTCGCCCGTAATTAGTTTTTTTTTAAGTCTTGGAATTCTTATTGTTGGAATCAATAGTGGAACGCCTTCGAAATATTTTAAAGCTAAATTCTTTTTCACCTTTCTTCCCTCTCATCCAAATTCCGCGACATAGACTTGAACATAGTGCGCTGCATGGGTGTTCTATTAACTGTGACTTGATGTCCTTGGGTGAAGATGGGCGTCCATATTCCATGATAGCTCGTGCATCTTGTTTCGACAAACAGCGTAACGGTAAAGGTCTAGGAGAAGCTCTTTTTTCTCTACCGAGCCTTGAAGGTCAACTTTACTGAAATCAACAGTATCTATTCTAAACAGATGTTTAATTTGATTAACATTATTACTGCTAGTTTCGGATTCAGCTATACCATGAATTATCACATTACAAGCACGTCAATCTCTCTCAAATAGTTCTATTGTATTAGTTACTTTTAAAGACCAGGTCCAGATATAAGATAGAACTTCACCCAAACTGTTGTTGATCTTATAAATTCTTAATTCAGCATATGTTAAGGCACTTGGGATTTCTGCAATTTGTCCAGATGTTTCGTTAGCCTTCTCAGCTATACTATCAACTTTTTATTCTTATCCTCTGATTTACAGTTTACTTCGTCGTGTTTCTTAGAAAACGGTCGATGTACCGTTAAATATATACTTCTCAAGCTCTGAAGTGTGCTGTGTGTTTAAATCGTTTATTAGTTTTAAAATATACTATGGTAGAACATCGTAAAGATCATGAAGTTTCCCAAAAAATAACGTTATTAAAAAGGAAATTGATGAAGGTGTGTAAAAAATTAGTGGAACATGTAAATAAGCAAGCTTTGGGTCCATAAATTGGCAGCAGTTTTTTTCTATCAAACGATGATCAAGAAGATTTTTTGTTGAAAATCTTGAAGATCATAAAATTTTGTAAAAAATATCTTTAGTAAATAAAAAAAAAAAAAAAATCGAGCAGGGTGGGTGTGGATGTAACAGTAAGAATAAATATCATCATTTGTATTACACGATCGCCGTAATCGTATTGACCTTCCTTGGCTCATTTTTCTTTTACTTGGATACCTATTAACAAAAAATTGGAATAAATTTTATCAATTTGTTTATAAAAATAATTATTTTTATTTTAACATTATCCATTTTGTAAAATAGTTTTTTTTTAAATATTTTACTATTAATATATAAAATATCCAAAAATGTATAGAAAAAAATACGTTTCCAAACACATAAAAAAAAATTACTAAGTTAGTGTGTAGGTTTGTGAGTAAAAACTCGTACCATCATTCATATATTAAGATCACGTGGACGGACAGTTATAATAACACGCCTTTCAAGGTAGAATGCTACAGAAACTTCGCTACTAGCATAGTTATTATACCAAAATGTAAATACTAAAAAAGCAAGAAAAAATTTACTATGCCCAGTGTAGTCAACTTAATACGTCTAGCGTAGATAGTGAAAAGATCCACGCCCAGCGAAGTAAAGTTGCAGTTGCTGGTTACATTGCATGGTTAATGATATTTTGACAATGTCAGACGTTGTAACCTTACAAACGGAGTAGTAAATATCATACAAAGAACTTTTTTTACAGTGTACATGTAAAAAATTACAAATTAATATTCTCTCTATAAAGTTGTATTCAACATGGTTATTTTTTTTGGTCAAACGTTTTTTTTAAAGACGAAAAAAATTTATACTTTTAAATTCAATTGTAGAACGTTAAAAAATTCAAGAAAAACATGTGAATAAGAAAGCTTTCTGACAATTAATTGGCAGCAGTGTCTTAGATTTTCCATGACCGACTTTTACACAACAAGGTTTTGTTGCTTGTTTTTGGATACCTATCACTGGTAAAAAATAGAGTTTAAATTTCATCAACTCATTTTATGTACATTTGAATATTTTGTAGTGAATACTTCGTAGTAGAGAATTGTAAAGATCATAAAATTTTCTAAACAATATAATTTTTGACTGGAAAAAATAACAATTGATGTGGGTGTTTGCGGCTGTATCTGAGATCGCAATTATAATCTATCTTATTACAGAATTACTTCGACCTATTCTGACCCAACAAGGCTTATAATTTTTTTTTTAGATACCTGTCACCACTCGAAAATAAAATTTTAATTTTGTCTATTCGGTATTTTTTTATTTTAATTTTCTCTCTGTTGGTCGATCGAATTGTTGGAAAAATGAATTGTTGTTTTAGAATGGTTCGTGGTAGAATAGAGCGAATATCCCAAAATTTCCTGAAAATAACGTTGTGAGAAAATAAAGAAAAGAAAATTGATGATGATGTGTGTATTAAATAAGTAGAACATATAAATGAGGAAGCTTCGTACGAAAAAATCGGTATCAGTGTTTCGGTATTAAAAATTGTTTTAAAGTATCTCTTTGTTGACAATATGAAGTATCATAAAATTTCAACAAAATAACGGTTATAGATAAATAAAAAAAATTGATCACTAATTGATCAACGCGAAACACTTAGTTATTAGAGCATGACTGTATATTAAAAATATATGTACAGCAATCATTATTTTGCCATTATACTAATGGCCTCTTCAGGATATATATATCTATATATATTGTAGGTGCTAGGGCACAACGCCGTTTGGACTGTCATAGCGTCTTTTACAATCTACGCATCACAGCAAAAATTATATTTATCATGTAAGATCGGATGGTTAAATTATAAATTGACGTCACAAAGCCTCTTTAGCTGTGACTGTCCAATCGACGCACTGTACTAGCACCTACATGATGTATTTGTCCTGAAGAGGCCATTAGTGTAACGGCTAAATATTTGTTGTTGTCCATATATTTTTATTAAATAGTTATACTCTATTTAACTGGTAATTCGCATTCATTTATTACTAATTGTATTGTTTTTCGTTACCCGCAATCGTTGCAAAATAAAATTTAAATTTCATCAATTTTTTGTTCCTTGATTGTATCTATTTTGTAAAATCAATTTATTGTAAAATTTAATGTTTATTCTATTTATTGTTGTTTTAAGGTATTTTGCGATGAAAAATCTTACAGATCAATATATTTTGTACAGAAAAATTTATATAAATAAAATTATAAAAATTTAGTAGCTTAGTGTGCGTGGGTGTGAGTAGTGAATGTAGATAATCAGTAATATGCCAGGTTTCCTATGACCGATTTTCAGAAACCCGGGTTTATTTGTTTTATTTTTAAGTAGCAATAACTGCTTAATGAAGAATTTCGATTCATTTAATTTTTTTTATTTCGTTTTATAGATTTTCGAATTTCAATTTCTTCGAAAAAATAGATGCTTAAGTAATGAATTGTTTATCTAGCATATTTAACGATAGATATTATGAAAAATAATAAAATTTTAACATTTTTTCATTGTCTTAATATATATTATGATATAAATTATGAAGAATAATCAAAACTTCTGAAAAAAATTTATTAAGACATAATTTTATAGGTTCTTGACATGCTGGTGGGCGTGGGTTTAGGAATGCAAATAAATATAAGGCATTCTTTTGAAGATTTACCCCTCCTACTATCAAAAAATGAATGCAGCAAAACGAACTCTTTAAGACTTCATTTTGTATCTGAAAGCCTATAGTTTACAATTATGAGTGGCTGTTTGGAAGAATAGAGAATGACGGCAGATTGTATGATGCTAATTGCAGTAAATTCAGAGAAAAATTTGGAAACGACGGATATCTCAGCTCTTAATGACATTTTATAAAAGAAAAAAACAGTGAACGTATGTTTTATTGGTCGTTAAACTAATTTCAAATTTTTTTTTTTTTATGAGCTTATACGTTCTCCTGAACCTCAAAAAATAGATTGAAGTCATGTTTTTTAGGTTCTATCGTTGTTTGCGAGAACTGAGGAAAGCAAAAAAATTGTGTTTGCATATGTTCGACGTAGACAAGCTTGTATATATTTGGAACATTATTCTACAAAATAAAAATATTTCCCCAAACTCAAAAAACTGTTATAAAGTCATTTTTTAAAAGTTTTGACTATAATTGTTGGGACAAGGAAGAATAAGAAATTATTTCTTCCCAGTTATTTATGTTATTAATTTTTTTCATTCTTAGAGTTATTATACAAGGTAACAATCTATACCTAACCTAAAAAAATATAAATAACTTCTATTTTTATAAAGACAATATTATCGATTTCCAGAATATGTAAGAAAGAAATTTTGGAAAGATTTTTACGTCGATCAGCTAAAATTAAATTTCATTATTTATTTTTATTGATACAATAGCTACTTAGCTTAAAAAACACGTAAAAGTTCGGTTACGAAGGTTAAATGAGTATTTGTTACCATTATATCCGAAAAACATTCTTTTTCTTAAACTATTATGGTTGCTCAACCCTAATAGAAGGATATGATTTTTTAATGTGATTAAATATTTTTAACGACTAATAAATCATAAAAATTATGGTGGGGAATAATTGTAAGATTTACACCCCCGCTGTCCAAAAATGTGACTAGCAAAATAAATTGTACTATATGTTATTTTTTAGATTGACCACTGTGATTTATAATTGTAAGTGGCTCTTCCAAAAAAGAAAACAGCTGACTGTATTATTCCAAATGTAAGGCAGTTACAAATAAACATTTTGTATAAGCTTATATCTAAGATCTTACTTTTATCATGTATGAATAATTAGATTTAATTGTAAATTTATTTAAATTTAGGATAAATACCTGACACTTTATAATACGTTCCGAATCACCAAATTTTTTTGCTATCTATCAACCACACAACGGGACCGTCATCACCCCCAGTAACCCCATTTTAACCCCATTAACTCCATTTTTATCCAAATAAACTGCAATATTTATTTTTGTTGATCGAGCAACACGCGTGGAATGGTCTGTTGGAGGGGGGGGGGGTCGGGGGCGGGGGCTGTAAATTTAAAATAATTTTAAACCATGATTTCTCTGATTTGTGAGTCGTTAAAAACATTTTATAACATCAAAAAATTATACTTATTGATAAGGGTTAAGCAATGCAAACAATTTACGAAAAAAACTGTTTTTGTTCGTAAAGTTAACAAATACTCTTTTAACCTACGTAACCGAATTTTCACCTGTTTGTAAACTAAGTAACTATTGTATCAATAAAAATGAGTGGTGCAATTTTATTTTAGCTAATCAAAGTGAAATGCTTTCTAAAATTTCTTTCTTACGTCTTCTAGAAATCAATATTATTGTCTGGATAAAAAAAGGAATAAGATATGTTTTTAGGTCAGGTATAAATTGTAACCATGTCTAAAGACATAAAAAATTCAAAAAATTTGATGAGGCAAATAACTGATAAAAAAAAGTTTCTTACCTATCCTACACTACAATTATAGTTAGAACTGAAAAAAATGACTTTAAACAGTTTTTATGGTTAGTGACATGTTTTATCTTTTCAAATAACGATAAAAATTCATACAAGCTTTTCCACGTCAAGAACATGCTTGTACATTTATTCGCTTCCCATAGTTATCACGAACAACGAGTATATGTGAAAAACATTATTTCTTTAAGTTTTTTGAGGTAAGGGAAAACGTATAAGCTCATAAAAACAAAAAATAATACTTGATGTTGGTTCAGCGACCAGTTATACATACGATAACTGTTTTCGGGCGCACGCCCCCCCTCGCCCACCACTGGGGCCGCGGGGTGAGAAGGGTGGGGAGGGGGGGGGGGGGGGGGGGGGGGGGGGGGGGGGTTGATGAGAGACTACGAAGCGCCAGGCAGACTAGCTTAGGCCGTGACCTGCGAAACACGCGTGCAGAGTCAACTAGACGTTTAGCTCTCTCTCTTTTCTGTGTGAACCAGGTGTGTCGTAGTGTAGTTTTAGTGAGAGAAAAATGTCACGATCTCTTCACCCGGGCGAACTGGGGGGTACAGACGACTGGTGCTGACATCGGAGACAGGGAACCCGACGTCCTTATAGCCAAGTTCTCGTGAAGGAGCAAGGCGATACGTCCCGCACTTAACGAGCCCGTCACTAGGCTTCTTGACACCGGTTTTCCGCTTGGCAGAGAACTTCACCAGTAGGGACGCCTACTGGCTCCTCTGCATCCCGGCACAGTGCAAAACACTGTGAGTACCCTTCCACGATCTATTGTGTAAAGGGCAGTGGCCCCCCAGCGTTAGCCTGCGTATTTCTGCCCGCACCACGATATCCGTGCCACAATTTCTGCGCCACGTTCATACATCGAACTCGCGTGCTCGACAAACACCCGTACACCCGTGATCATAAACTTTGTACCACTATACTTAAAAATATATACCTTTTGTTTTCTTTTAATTTGGACTCACAAGTGTTATTTGCGCGTACCCTCCTTTCTTGTTCCCGACCGTTTCAGCTTCCGTCGCGGGAGGCGACGACGAGTCGAGGCCCGCTACCAGCCGTCCGGAGTCTTCAGCAGGCGAGAAGCCCGCGAGATTATTTTACGCAAGTGTTGCCGAGGGTCCCCGGGCAATACCAGCCCGGTCGAAGTCGAGCCTCCGCTTCGAGCTTTCGCCTCGCATGGCACCCCGTAACATTTGCGCTCGACATAAAAACCCACGGAGGCTTGGTAATGCACACTTCGTCTACAGGGAATGTGTAGATCATGTATAGAAAAAAAAAAAGAAGAAGCTATAGCAATAGCTATAGAACAGAGTTAGGGAAAAGTCGTTCAACACGACGGGAAGACTTGTTAGGCCGCGGCTTTGTTTACGTTATAATTTCGATCCGAAGCCGACTTACAGCGCTCGAAAATTTTTGTACATGAGTGCGAGCGAGAGGGGCGATAACATTTCGAGAGGAACTATTATTTCCGAAGGCTGACTTGCTGCAAACACAGAAGTTCGGTATTTACATGTACGAAGACGAAGAGAGTTGTGCCGTGGCAGCGCTTGCATGGGAACCACCGGCGGACGATCCCTGGTACCAAGAATCGGTACAGAGGGTCCGGAATGATCCGAGGGGACATCCACGCTGGAAAATTGTCAGGGGATATATATGCATATCACACCGACTCCAGGATCGACGAGACTCTCGGCGACACCGAGGCCTGGAAGCTGGTGGTGCCTAAAAGTCAGCGGGATCAGTTACTCCAGGAGTATCACGACACGTCCTCAGCTATTCATCTTGGCTTCGAAAAGACGTTCGCATGCGTCTCACGCCTATATTACTGGCCGGGTTTCTATCATGGGGCGAAGGATCATCACAGCTCCGTGGCAGGTAGTGGCGGCTGACATGATAAACCCCCTACCGAAGACGACACACGGACATGAAAACGTCCTGATCATCGAGGACCTATTCACCTGATGGGTCGAGGTTGTACCGTTATGGCATGCCAACGGGAAGGCCGCGGCTAGCACGTTGAGAGAACGCGTTATATGTCGTCAAGGAACCCCGGAAGTGCTACTGACAGATATTGGCACTGAGTTCCGGAATAAGGACGTTGACAAGTTCATAGGGAGCTTAGGTATACGGCATACGTTTACGCTGCCGTATCATCCGCAGGCCAACAAAGTCAAGCGTCTAAACCGCACCATTAAGACCATGGTTCAATCTTTCGTAGAAGCAAACAACAGGTCATAGGATTAGAAGCTCCCCGAACACTTGTTTGCTTATAATACTGAGAGGTATGCTAACACCGGCTTTTCTCCCGCGATGCTCAATGCCAAAAGGGAACCCGACGCCTCAGATACAATGCGGTGGAAAGTTGATACGGCAGCCCGGAAACACTTGGAGGAGGAGGCCTTAGAGAGCTAGAGGCACTGCATGAAGTGACTGCCGAGGTTACACGCGGAAGCAGCCTTACGAAATGATAAGGCCTAAGTCAATACCACCCGGCATTATAATGCGAAGCGTCATGACGTAGCCTGCATCTCTGGTGACCAAGTGTGGCGGGAGAACCATGTCCTGTCCTCAGCAACGCAGGGCATGGTGGCGAAACTTTCCCCTAGATGCATCGGGCCCTTCACCGTCACCAAAGTGCTGGGTTCCAACACGTACGAGTTGAAATCAGAGGAAGGCACGGGCTCGGGTTCTGTCCACGTGAGACGTCTAAAACCCTACGTGAAAAGAGCCTCGGTGGTAGCAGCTGAGCTCACTCCCGATTCCGAGGACTCAGAATCCGAAGAGAAAGTGATCGGCGCCCCTCGACCACCGTTAGAAAGCGACGAACTGACGAAACGCGACCCACCTAATGCGAACTTAGAAATTGTAAGCAAGGCTGCCGGATCAGTCAGACCGAAGCGTGGCCGACCGTGAAAAGCAACCGTGGTATCGAAGCCATCCGCCGCGGCCAACACACCTGCAACGAACGGCAGACCACGCGACAACCTCTCTGCGTTCGATCAAATGCTAGGTCAACAGTCGAGCGAAACACGACGTTTTCGACCGAGGAAGTAAGGTACATTATAGTATTGTAAGCGCTCTCCTTTAGAGTCATTCGATTCATCCTATTATTTTCTTTTTCCTCTCCCCACCATTTTGTTGTTTTGGTTTCCTAGGGTAGGATTTTAGATGGACTTAACACCGAAGAGTCTAGGCACCCTCATCAGGCGTCTCTGGCATGCTCGAGATGAGCAGGAGACCCAATAACTTCTTGAGACTTTCCAAGCCCAACTCCAGGTTTATGTTGAGGCATTATCGCCCCTAGCCATAGAGCTTCTGGGCTATCATCAACCAGCCCCGCCACGCCGCGGGAAGTCACAGCCGTTCGAGAGTGTCAAGCTGCAGCCGGGCAAACCGGCGGCTACAGAAGCCCTCGACGTCCGCGTCACCTGAAGGGGAATCCAGGGTGGGCTGAATGAAACCCGCGACCAAGTCAAGGCGAGCCGCCAAGAGGCGATCGCTGTGTTCACGGAAATAGAAAACTACGTCCGTAAACACAGTTCCACGGCTGTCACGGCCTCGGCCGAAAGAACAGCTATTCATGGCCGTAAGAGCTTCGCAGCCTTTCTGCAGACTTGGAGCGACTCCTACCGTCAAAAAAAAGGACAGAAGGCGTGAAGCGGAGACGTGACGACGCCGCGAGGAAGCTTGATGGATGGAGGAGGAACGCCAACGCCAAGAGGCCGAGGATAAGACCTGCCTGCTCCGTTAGGAGGTGGAACGCCACTTGTAGGAGGTCTGCACCGTTGGAGACAAAGCAGCCGGGTCTGTCTGCTGCTATATGTACGGGCTGAAGGAAGTAAAGCGCTCCAAGGACTGCCTGAGGAACCTCGAACACTATCGATACAAGCGCGTCGGAGGTATTTGGAAACGTGAGTAGAGGAGACCTTCATCTATATTTTTCTTTTGTTTTGGCGTATGATACACTTATAAATTTTTTAAATTACTTGAATAATACAATATATTAATAAAACTGACCTTTTTTCCCCCTATGAAATCCTCTACCTCTTGAGCGCATAGGACGTAGAGTTGATTACCCCGGTATTCAACGTCTGGGCGGGGGGTATAACGGTAAGCCGCGGTCTGCGCTCACGGTACCGACACCTATGCTAGGTAAGGGCAGTAAGGGAGGGGGCGGGGGAGAGTTGAGGAAAGACTACGAGGCACCAGGCAGACTAGCTTGGGCCGTGACCTGCGAGACATGTGTCTGGAGTCAACTAGACGTTTAGCTCTCTCTCTTTTTCCGTGTGAATCGGGTGTGTCGTATTGTACTTTTTGCGATAGAAAACTTTCACGATCTCTTCATCCGAGCGAACCAAGGGGTACAGAAGACTGGTGCCGACATCAGAGACAGCGAACCCGACCGCGACGTCCTCATAGCCGAGTTCTCGTAAAAAAGCAAGCCGATGCGTCCCGCACATAACGAGCCCGTCACTAGGCTTCTTGACTCCGGTTTTCCGCTCTACAGAGAACTTCGCCAGTAGGGACGCCTACTGGCTCCTCTGCACCCCGGAATAGTGCAGAACCCTGTAAGTTCCCTTCTACGATCTATTGTGTATCTATTAGTATAATGTGCAACAGGTAATTATCCGCCCTTTTCCTTATGTCTTCTTGATGCCAACCTTTTTGCCTCCATTTTACATGTATATCCTGGTGTGCTTGCTTTTACCAGAGATTAGAAGGAAGATTACCAGCTCCTACGGTAAGCAGTGTGTCACCGTTTTGCACTGGTTTCCGCGCCAAACTGTCGTGGTCAGCGGTCGAACTAGTTGCACATTTGTCATTGGTCAGAGGTTCCAGTGCATATCTTCAAAAAGTGTCCCGCAGCGGGAGGAGAGGATACCGAGTGGTATACCTATACAGGCACGGGTATGGTGGAGAGGGAATGAGTATACCTATATATGTGCCTGACTGTAATACATAGTCGGGCGCGGAGCTGAGCGTGCCAGCTCGCTCGAAAGCAATTTTGACTCTACGAGTTCGGTC
>JAPYYV010009571.1:0-11855 GCA_030522625.1 Copidosoma aretas | reverse complement strand
ATCAACAAAAAAAGTATGTATTCTCACTCTGCTATTTTGCTTGGGCTACTATTAATTAGTTCATTAACGAAGAAGTAGGTTTTTTTAGTCACATGGCCTGATTGCTTGGGATATTGTTCTTTTATTTATTAACTAAGCGATCCTTCTGGTCATCGGTTTTAACAACTTGGAATTACGTTACTTTTTTTTAATACATTTTAATTCCCCGCTTAGTTCGTCCGCAAAGCAGACGCTTTCACAGTGGTACTCAACTCAACCATGCTCCGTAAGTCGCGCGCGCTCACCGCGCGCGCGCTCGTGCGTTCGTTGCTTCGATAGGCGCCCTGCTGCGTGTACTGCCGGCAGAGTGGGAGAGCATGCTTCGGCACTTCATACAAATCGTACAGTGGGATCGTCACTGCCGGCACGAAGCTGAACTTTGTTGTCATTGGCTCTAGACGTGCGGAACACTCTCTCCCAGTCTGCCAAGCAGTACACGCAGCCGTGATACTGTGTCTTCCTCATAAGGCGGGTGCGTCACGCTGCGACGGGCTGAACACTTCTCTCCGTGTGTGCACAAGCTTGTCAATGCACTGACCGGACTAATTAGGGCGCGTCGAGTGCGCGTGCCAATACACAATGGTAAACGTTAAACATGCATATTTTTTTTTTATGAAAGATAGGAGGCTGAAACTTTGTAGATAACTTACTTATGTGTCGTATTTAAAAAAAAAAAAGAGTGATTTGTTCAAAAACTTCAAAACTTTCCCACTCAACTTTTGCAAAAATACGTTGAGACTTTAGAAATCTAGTGACTCAACTTTGAAAATTTGGTGCATGATGAATAAATTTTGTTGGGACTTTAGACACAGTTTTTTTTTTCAAGGTAGTTGCCCTAAAAAATCAGTGAAAAGACGTTTCAAAAGGAAATATTAAAAACTGACGGAGTAACAGTGAAAAAGCCCGAAAACCCGTTATCTCGATTTTTCACTTAAAATCCATTTTTGAAATGGACGACCCATTTTTTTGGAATTTATAACAATGGATTCGTGTTCAGCGACTTTAAAAAACCTAAGAAACAACTGGAATTAGCCTTTGGTATTGCCGAGGTAACTGCAGGGTCATTGAAGGGGTTGCTCATCACAAAACTACTTAGGTGTATATTTAACTAACCCAATGGTAAAAGAAGATGAGAAATGGCTTTTGAAGCAGTATTTGTGTTATACGCGTGTGTATACGACGAAAACTAAGAGTCTTTTGGATTTTTCTCCTTAGTGTGCTATGAGTAACAACAGCTTACTCTAGTACAGTTAGGATTTGCCACGTTTTTACTCATAAACAGTATATTTCTTCGGTGTTCTGGTTTAGATAGAATTTCAAGTTGCTAATTTTTCGCATATTCGCTACTATAATATAAACACACCTAGCATCCCGCAAAGATAGAAATGCAAGCGAGCTGTTTTTGCAGGCATGTTGAGTACAGTTGCTGTGTCTGCTGATGCTATCAGATGCTGGCCTCGCTTGCTTGTGGATAGAGTTGGTTACTCAGATAGCTCGGAATTTAAAGGTGCTTAAAAAATTCTGTCTCAACATGGGCTTTTATATAGTAAACAGTATTTTTGATGTTTTTTTACAGAAAATAGTATACTTTTACTCTTTAAGTAAAGTGAGATAAACGAAAAATTGAAGGAAGTTCATGCAATTCTGAACAGATTGTCGTCTTAATATGTCTGGCTTAAAGAATTTAATTGAAAGATATTGATACAAATGCAGACACGTATTTTCAATGCCACTGTTTAAAGTTTTCAAAAACTCAATACCCTCATGGTTGATGACATATGAGCAAATCTTTGGAACTTTTAAAATGTCGGTGCCGGTTGCAGTATTCGAAAAAATAACTATTTTTTTCCACTCTTGAAGTGTAGATTAATCCTATAGGTCTTAATATAGATAAAATTAAATGAGAGGCATTATGTAGCTTTTATTATCTGATTATATAAGATTAATGCAAATATAAGTGACAAAAACACACAATTTCAGATGTCTTGTTTAAAAACTCGTTTCTTTGAGGTACGATAACTTTTGGAGCATTGCTCCCCTGACTTGGAAGTTGGCAGAGAGCTAACTGTTTATAAGTTTTGTAGTGATAAGTTTTGTACGAATTGTAGTGTGCTCCTCACAGAAAAAAAGTGGTAAAGATTATAACTATGTCCCTACATTTTCACTAAAAAGGCATCTCCTGATATTTCGTTTTGTTGCGTTTAGAGCATTTGTTGAATTACCATAAAAAAATTTTTTCATCAAAGTGCATGGAGAAACAAAGAAATCGGGGCTATGAAATTGTATGTGCTACTTTACAGACGTTTGCAATAAAATCATAATTGCAAAAAAAGGTGGCGAACATGATTTTAAAAAATCACTATTTTCGCGAGCACATTACGAATTTAAGTTAAAATTTACCGAAAAACGTTGTTCATTACTAAGTTCAATGCAAAAACTACTGCCAATAAATCAGCACACAGCTTCCTCAACAGCATTCTTCTGCAATTCTTTAACTAAAAAAAAAAAAAAAAATTGAATGATTTGAAATGTAAAAAGAAGCTATTTTCATGCTCTATGATGTAGAATTATTTCGAAAATAAGATAACAATTTTTACCCGAATACTACAAAAAATATTGTTAAAATTTTTCTGAAGTGAAAAAAATTGTACAAATAACTGTAACTCATTACTAAAATCAATATACTTGAAACAACTAGTTTGTAGTTAAAATATTATAGAATTATATGAAGCTTCAAAATTATCTATAGAATGTAACTATTGATGAAATGAGATTAAAATTTTTTTACTCCAAAAATAGCAAAAACCATTCTTTTAGCATTAAAAATCGTTATAACAACCTTAATAGTGTATAAAACATCATATATATGTGTAAACTTATTGAAGAATGCAAAAAGAAACATTTTGAGCCTTAGATCATCGAAATAATTTGGAGGGTTTCTGAGATATGACTGATTGAAGAAAAAAAAAGTTGTAGATTTTCTTCAATAAGAAAAAATGACATAACGTAAAACAACATTTTTTTAATTCGAAATAAAGCTGTTTTAATATTATATAAGATAAAACTATTAAAGCAATCGATTTTGAATTTCTTTACCCCAAAAGTAGCAAAAACCGCTTTTTAGACATAGAATATCGTTACAACAACCTTAATAAGGTATAAAATAATATGTGTTTTTTTTTTAAATAAATGCAAGGATATAAAAACAAATATTTTAAACGTCGATTCACCTAAATTACTCAAAGGATTTCTTAGATATGAGTGAATTTCAACAAAAATGTTAGTATTTCTTTAATAAAAAATATAGAAAATAACTTATCAAGATGATTTAAAATGAAAACTACAGCTTTTTTAAAGCTCTATCAGATGTTACTAAGTAGAATTTTTTTCAATTTCAAAAGCAGATATTCGAAGTATTGATTCTATAACCATTGATAATCTAAAACCTGTGCCAAACACGAAAAAAAATTTTCAAATAGTTTGGCGTAAAAGTAGTTGTAAATTATTGTTTTTAAGATCATTATCGTGTTCTTACTGCCATTTTGAGAGTTACATTACTTTCCTTGTCAACATTTTTCTTGGCAGCTTAGTACTTGGAAATTCGAATGTAATAAAGTTAACAAAAAATTTGAGAAGTGTGTTCCTCAAAAACAAAATATACAACAGCAAAAAGTGCTAGAAAAAAATGAAATTGAAAAAAAATCTAAAGAAGGATATCATCAGTACAAAAGAGAGTGCAAGAACTAAAAAACAAATAGAAAATAAAAACACATGTAACGTATCCCCAGTTCCTACTTATTTACTTGTTACTATTACGATTGAATAGTTCTACATTTGATTTAATTTTTTAAATATTACTACAACTCTATCTATATTAATTATGATGATCCCAAATAACCTTTTTTATTTCGTTTGATTCAGTAGACAAAACGTTATAACCATTTAAAACACAGAAGTTGATAAAATTAGAGCTATAAGGATTATTCGATGTAATCCAAGTCATGAATAAAAGCATATTTAAAATATGTAAAAAGTGTATCTCTAGTTATTAACATTAAAAGTTGGTAATTAGCTAAGAAAAATCTTTCACAACATTTGTATTTGATAAACGTACGGACAGACGCTTGAGTTGAGCAAAATTTGTCATGAAATTACTTGATTGAAAACTTGCAAAATTTTTAACTGTTCCATAAACCAATTTCAGGAAAATTGCCACGAGACTTTTTCTTCTTAAAATTAGCCAAATAACAGGAAAAAAAATTGTCCAAACCGAAATTCAAGAAAATTTTATTATTTGTTCGAACAATTTTTAATAACTTTTGGAGCACGCTATAAACAATGATGTATATAGTTTTAATTACTTCTTC
The DNA here is from genome assembly GCA_030522625.1 of Copidosoma aretas. Lineage (NCBI taxonomy): Eukaryota > Metazoa > Arthropoda > Insecta > Hymenoptera > Encyrtidae > Copidosoma > Copidosoma aretas. The sequence goes on along the minus strand of JAPYYV010009571.1, from coordinate 7,449 downwards.
AATTAAAAACAAGACTTTACACAAAGTTTCATGAGTGTGCTCTAACATCTAGAGATTCTACTTTTTTTTACCTCAAAATCAAAGGTTCCAGAGATTCGCTCATATATTAGCAAAAAAAAAAGCGTAATTTGCCAGTTTCTTGTATATTTTTGGTTGTCAAGAATTTCATAAAAGAAAACAGGTAAATACCAGTTCTTAGCTTTGCTGCTGACAAAAGAAATAGCACTAAAGGATAAGTTAACTTGGAGTTAAGTCCAAAATCGTAAGAACAGCTGAAATGCAGAGGGACAATTTTTTCTTTCTGAATGACACTGAGTTGTCACTGAAAAATTAAAAAAAAATCACTATAAGTCATGTAGTAATTTAAACTTAACTTAAATATAAGTAAGATGTATCTTCAAAAAAAATTTGAGTAATTGAAAATGAGTTAGCTCTTTGTTCTCTGCAATTTTGATGTTACCGTTCATATGTCGTCGATATACGTTTGTACAAGCAAGCATAAAATATCATACAATTATTTTCCAATGTATGTTTTTGAAAATAAAATAAAACACGTTGATTGAAAAGCTTATTTTGTTTTCTTATAGGTCGTTGGTAGGAACATTGTAGTCAAGGCAAAATACGAGAAACTACAAGATAAGGATGGTAATCCCTCAATCTTTAAGAAGACAAACTACATCATCACAGAGTCTAATTTAGAGAAAGCCGAGGCAAAGCTTGGTTCAAACAAAGACTTGCTTATATACATTCCTCGCAGTAACAAACCTGCGGTTGAACGAGAGAATGATAACAAATCCAGCATTTCCGCAGAAAAACTATCAAAAGGAGAAACGGAAATCTATGAAGAAGGAGAATAATGGAATCGTGTGCGATTGTTCATTCTTTACAGTTACATGTGGTTGAATGAATATTTTTGAAGCATTTTAAAGTTTTGATGTTTCCAATATATTTATTTGTAATAGTAAGAAGTTTTCATACATATAATACATTGTATTCTTTAATGAACACACTAACATGTATTCATTCAAATCTAACTACACCTTGTTTCTTATAATTTTAAATAATTTGTGTCCACGAAAACCTGTTGACTTCTAGCTATCTCTTGCAAATTGCAATTTGATTGAACTGCAGTTGTTACACATTTATAGAAAATGGGAATCGTAGGGATAAAGATATATTCCTAAGTTAAATCACAGTGTCCTGAACATTGTAAAAGTGAAGGAGCGCTAAGATAATAAGTTTGTTCACTAAATCAATATTACATTGCTGGAAATGATGCAATTCCAGTAGTTTATATTCTGCTTACCAAATGTTTTATTGGATTTCTATTTTAAAATATTTTTTTCATACCATAATAAACTGATGTGTAAGAATATAGGTTTTTGTATTCCTATCAACAATATGAATTTCATTAATGACTATTTTACTTTTCCTCTTTTGCGTCGAAGGACTTCCCTAGAACGAATTTCGAGCGACATATTTTTTTTGAGGTCACCAGGATACAAACGTGATTGTCACCTCCTGTTGACCTACAGGTAATACCATCACTGCCAATGTAAGACGTAAATGCTAATTATTAAGTAGAAATACAGCCGCGAGGGGCGAAAAGGAAGCTAGGACCAGAGGCGCAGAAATCGTGCAAACCAAATCTAATATGATTGCCATAGTAGTTGAAACGAATCGGGTAAAATTGATGCCCAAAGTAAACGATGCATGAAGGAAGAGAAGGAATCAAACAGTTCGGCCGCTTCAAAAGAATTTGTTTTCTACGTGACGCTTAACTTTATTGGCACCTCATAATAAAGTGATCCGTCAACAGGATAGTACTTACGTTTTAGTACAGAGGTAGAACTTTATTTTGCAGTTTTCGCTTTAAGTAGATATTTATAAAGTTCGCAGCTGTGGTTGTATTTAAAAAAATGTAATAACCAGTGGTTAATGGATTTCACTGATAATGGATTTACCTAGTTGTCATTTCACGCCTAGTTACTTTACATTTATTAGTTGAAAAATATTCATTTTCTGGAAATATTTCTCGTGTCAAATTTCTTTCGAAAGCATCATTCATATCATACGAGTGTGATTCTCCCGTACTCGCTCAGGTCAACTGAAAAATTATAAATAATAGATAATTAAAAAAATTCTTTTCCACTATTATTCCTAAATTCTACCCGAAACAAGTATTCAGAACGATTTTACTACAAAGTTTTTTTGTTTAAAGATACACAACATTTTACATCAGTCAATTTTCGCAAATTTTCGAAAAAACATGTTCGTGGGTAATGCATGTAACTAAGCCGCTTTTAAACTTCATGTATCCTGACCAACCCCAAACGGGAGCTGAGATTCAATCCTATCGATTAAAAAAAATTACATTCAATTCAGTGCCTCCGGTCGTAAGTAACATCTATACAGTGCGGACAAGAATAAAACATCGACAATAACTTGGCTTTGAAGCAATAGTTTTTGATTTTTTCATATGTTTGTTACATTCTATGCTACAATACGAATTAGGTCCCATTATTTTTTCAGAAGATCATTATATGAGAATTTTTTCACAAAAATTAACTTTTGATATGGACTGTAACGTAAAAACCCCCTAAGTTAGTTTTATTGGTGCCTCGAAGTTGTGCTCAACTATACTTCATACGTCGATGCATCTAAGAGCATCTAAGATAACCACTGATCCACTAATATAAGTGCTCGTGTGCCTGTGTATCCGAAAAATGTTATGTGTAAAGATCTGCCAACGCTGTATTTTGATCCATACTCTATCAATTTTTTTAAAAGTGCTGTACTACAAAAAAAATCAGGTATCAAAAAGTTACAGATAAAAATATTTTTATGTCAGGAAAGATTTTTTGATAGGATGTAATTGAACTTGATATACCAGGCGCGCTTTGCGCGCTTGTTTTTATAATATTTTTCAATGATACATCCATGCTTGTCTCTCTGATTTAATAATTATTATTTTTTGTTTTTTAATTGGTAAATGTAAGTACTAGATGAGCGCTAAGCTGTACTGCGATCTGGGACGCTGTGCTACCATAAAAGACACAGAGAGTATCTCAGCTGAGAAGTTTCTGAGTCATACTTGAGCCCCAGAAGAGTGTATACTTCGCCTTGCTTTTTTAGGAATTTCCCGGAAAGCCAGTGACACAGAACGATTGTCAAATGGGTTTCGAAAATTATTACAAAAGTAAATTTGTTACAACTGTTGAGTCACTAGAGTCTATGGTCAAATTGGTTCTTCATAGTTATCTAGTCCTTGCACGTCTCCTCTATGCATCCCAGATCTGGAGGCCTCATGCATCGCAATCTATTTATGATCTAGAAAAGCTACAGCATAAGTTTTTAAGATTTCTGTCGTATAAAAGCCAAACGCCAACGACATATACACGGAGAAAAAAATTACTGGAATTTTTACCGAGAAAGCAACGGTAAAAATGTGACGCTGCGACAATCACTTGAATTTTTACTGTACTTTAAAGGTAATTTTTATCCCAGTAAAAATTATCTTAAAATCACTATAATTTTTTCAGTTGTAGCAACGGTAATTTCTACCCAGATGAAACAGTAAACTAGGTGTGAAATTTTTAAACTCACTATATCAATTTTTTTTAAATACCAGCTTGTAGAGAATAAAAATCAGCATCTTCTTTTTTATTTGCAACTTTTTGATCCTAGTAGTACTTTTTGAAACGAAAAATAAAAACCGTTCTTTTTTGAAAACTCAAATTTAATCATTTCTATTTTGTATGTGTTTCCCCTCCTTATTGACCTTTCATATTTTACGGCTCGTGGGCCAGCTGTGTGAGCTGTTTTGGTCAGTCTTGCATTGACTACTGGATTAAAAAGTGCTCCTGCGAAGCCGTTTCTTCTCTAGCCCAACAACACTCGATCGACAAACTCATTGGACCGATTAGTACTTTTTCCGGCCATTTGGAGACATCTCATTGAATTTTCGTCCTGCTTTTCGATATCATCAGGTTCTTGTTCGATCTCAATGTCTGCTCTCGCAACATATAGTAAGTCATTACATTTCTTGTTATTGTTATTTTTTATCCAGAGCACTATAGTTTGTTATAGTGTTTTAATATCGATAGTTACACACATTTATTGCAAAATTCATTCAAATTCAGTATTTCTTCTGTACTGACATTTTTTGCGTATCATTTTGCTTCAATCAAAGACTATTTAAATTCACAATTGCATGCATTTCATCAATGTTCTTATGAAGATTATTGTACAGATTCGAAGACCAATAAGTATTAGATTTGGTATGGTTTTATAAAAATATTAAATCTAAGATTACTTTTTCTACCTGTTGCTATTATTGCATAAAAGTTGATCGATCTCCAAACGTGAGCCTTCAAAATTAGTATTCGATGACGGACAGTTTCGGTTTCTTATATTTCAGTTTGTGCGATTGAACTGATATTAATTTGACTATCTTGCCCCGCTGTGCGACTCCGTTTCTTGGCTTGGCACTAATGCAGCCAGAGAACAAGTACCCACAAAGAAGTCATGTCAATGAGTCATTAGTTGGTTGTGGGAGAAAAAAATGTAAAATCCAGCAAGCGATCCGCGGTCGGTATGGGGCGTATTTTGTGTTACACGTCATTATTTGCGGTGTACGGAATAAATTCAAATAGAGAAATAAAGGAGACTTTGAATCAACCGCATGAGTCACGAGTAGCCGCGAGTAATCGAAAAACAGACCATTTCGGGGGAGTCGAATTTGATGAGGATAGCGCGTGGCTGGGAGTTTTGTCGTTAATCGGAGAAGAAAAAGGGTACGCGCGCGTTTGCATCACCCTAATATTTTTTCCCTTTTTTCCTCTTTCTTCCTTTGTTGTTTGTATACGGAAACAATACTCGCGGAAAATATCTTTCTCCGTGTGTGGGTGTGTACGTTTGCATTTGGTAATCAGTAGTAGAAACACCATTAAGTCAGACGAGAGCGCGTGCCCCTTCCTCTCCGTGTGCATGAGTATACATAATTTCGTTTCCGGCTGCTAACTCAAGTTGACGTGCTCCTTCCGTCTTTTTTACCTGATTCCGATGCAATCGAGATCTTAACGTTTTACTTGCAGTGAATCGCTTGAGAGGGAATAAATTTTACGCTGGATTTCGTCAAAACGAGATGATGGGAAAATATTCTTCGACGAAATTTTCGCGCCGAGTTAAATTAAATTATATTATAAGGGGTCGCATGTGCTTGAAGTAATTTGAATATTTGTTTGGGTCATTGTAATTCGAATCGTCAGCTTCATTTTGTGCCACAACATAAGAGCAACTTTCTCTGCGATAATCCTGTAAATATTCTTATTTCAAATACCCGTGTATTATACTAACGGATTTTATATACGAACAAACCCAAGTAATGCTATAAACTATTAAATCCATATGCAGTTTCAACCACAAAGACAATACGAATGTTTTTTTTTTATGAATCTTTTCCGTACACATAGTGGAAGCTTTTTTATATATCAAACATTAAGATTTCTTAAAATTATAAAAGAAATGTTTTTTCTAGTGTCTGGAATAAAAAAATCATTTTTAAAACACTTTTACTTGTTAAATAACGTCGATGAGTTTCATGGCATACTGTCGACAAGTTTATTCTAGATTTTGAAAAGTGTACAACTTTGTGGTTGTATATTGACAACTCTTTTCAAGTAAAAAGTAAGCAACGTCGAATATTCGCTCAAAATAAATGCAACAAAAGATATATTTCGACAACTTAAAATGAACAAAGTAGTTGTGTTCACTAGAAAATGAAACTCATTAACTTTATTTATTATATCTTTACAGTAGGTTGTTTCAAAGGTCAAAACTTTTATGTGTGTGCATAAATGTAATTAGTCATATTTTAGAAACCCTTCGACTGATTTAAATAATACAGGGCTTCGATCGATTGATTTTACATCCTAGTAGTGGCTCAGAAAAACAATTCAGGTTGTATACCTTAAGGTTGTTACAACGATTTTCGATGTCAAAAATAAAATTTTTGCCATTGCTGTGAAAAACTGTTAATTTAATCCCCTAAATTGTTAGATCACTTGGATAGTTAAAAACGTCCATTTTATCTTTTGTATTATTTTTCTACGCCAAATCGTTGATTTTCTATTAAAAAACATGTGAAAAATGTATTTTTATGAAGTATGTATGGAATCGAAATTGGCCAAAAAATAGGACCTGTCGGAAAATATCTTCTACTTTCAATCTTGCATAAAAATAAATGTAAAAATTCATTGTGATAGTAATTACACCCCTAGGGCACAAAGTACAAACAATAGCGCCCGGAGGGCGCGGTTGGTGTACTTTTGTGCCCGAGGTGCGTATAATATTTTTCCACCTTCTAACCTCAAAATAGCACCTTCGCCGCTTGATTTTGGCTCTTAGGTAAAAAAGTAGATTCCGCAACTCGATCGTAAAGGCTTTTTTACGGACTTCGTTACGTCCCTCGCCTTCGGCTCGGGCCGCAAACCACTCGGTCCGCAAATCTAAGCCTTTCCAAACTCGTACGTAATCTACTATTTCCTACTTCGGGCGCTTTTGAGAGACTGGTGCGCCCTCGGTAGGACAAATAGCATTCTCCACTCATGTGCATCCGACCAGGGCAGTCCCTACAGTCCCTCAGACGTTGCTTCGCAAGCGCCCTCCTTGGGATTTGATGGTTTTTTAATAAAAAATTTCGGAAAATTTAGAAGCATAGATTAAAAGTTTTGCTTGGTTCTTATTTTAAAACCATCACCTTTAGAGAAAAATGTCAAAGAACATATCGTCTCTATTTGTTAATGTAGATTAAGAAAAAAAATTATTTGAAATGAATCATGAATCAAAGCAATAAATGAAATCGATATTGTATTATTTTATATCAGTAGTAGGTAGGTTAAATCGAACGCAATCGCAGTAAATCGAAGTATTTAATCAGACCCAAAATTATTTTTTCAGTCTGAAAGTGTACTTGTCAATAGGCTTTAATTAAGCTTCAGTATTATTTTCAATAAATATTGACCATATTGGACAGATGACGTGAAAATAATGCAAAATGTCAAAATAGTACATTACGCACCAAGGCAGGGAAAGTAAAGAATGCACTATATCACACGTGTATTTCCGAAAATGTGTTATCTGAGCATTCTTTGTTTCCTACCGTAGTGCGCATACAATTTTTCATCAATTCTGCGCCGGGAGGAGGAATTTTCTTCCCGCTAAGCGGGATAAAAGTTCCTACTTCTGTCGCAGTACTTATGGTGAAATAGTATATTTCGTACCTGGTGGCGCATGTCGCCAGGGCGATCCCTGGGCCCGAGGGTGTTTGCGAAGCAACGCCCGAGGGAGTGTTGTGATCGCCCTGGTTGGATGCGCACCAGGTGCGAACGCTATTTTTCCTACCGAGGGCGCAGTAAACGACCAAAGGTGACCAAAAACGCCCCGAGG
>JAPYYV010009570.1:0-17693 GCA_030522625.1 Copidosoma aretas | reverse complement strand
AATTTTGACGTAACAAATTAGCAACAAATTAGCGACAAATTATAAACCTAGAGCCGTATGTGGCATAAAACTTTGGCGAGCTACCTTGATATACCTATCTTTTTCTCTCTTGTACTCTTTGCTGTCTACATCGACATATTTATACATGCTCGCGCATGGTATCTTTCTTATTCCTTGTATGCCTAAAAAGATGGTAATAATTGCCACTGAAATATAAATTTGTCTTAAAGAAATCTTTTTTCACATCAAGTACTTAAAATCCAGTGGACCTTTGATTTAATCCCACATATTTTGTTATTGGCTCACTTTCTTGACGCGTGCACTCCGTTGTCGTGGTTCATAGTGAAGTTAGTAAAAAGTATAATATACATCGATGATCGCATGCCATTTTTGTGCATGTGCACACGAATACACGAGAAGGGCAACGTAAGAAGGGATGAGCAGTGTTGGTGATTGTGGTGGTGGTGGTGATGATGCACCACGTGGATTAGATGTCAGTGAACTCGGAGCGTGCCACACTTTGCTCGCAAATCACAAACATTCTTCTCTACTAATTGCATATTATGTTCCAAGTCTTTCATAGGTACTTCATTTCCATTTGCGATGGTGCGGGTTCTTTATGTTTGTAATTATTGATCCAATAATGAGTCCATTTATGATTTGATGATTAAAGAATTTCAATTAAATCATATTTGTTTGAATACTTTTTCTACTCATTTCTTTATTGTACGCGTTAGAATCATTAATTACTGATTTAAATAACTTATCAATACTAAAACGAAGTTTTGTGCATTCTTATTATTACCACCATTATCATTATCATTATCATCATCATCGTCATCATCATCATCATCATCATCATCATCATCATCATCACCATCATCATCACCACCATCATCAACATCATCATTACAAGTTAAAAGCCAAATAATGATTTTCAGTCATTGTACTCGCTTACGAGAAACAGAGCGGCGGCAAAAGAAAAGACAGAATAACGGCAGGGGAGGAGGGAGCAGTAGACCTACTCGTGACGACGACATTCTCTCACGTGCTGCGTGTAGGAGCGCACGTTGTTGTATCGTTGCTCTCGTTCCAGGTGAAGCATAAGAAAGAGAGGAATGAAAATGATGGAATGAGAGAATTGAGCGGAAGAGGCAGAAACGGTGAGGACCTCGCCCATAGCACAGCTGAATCCTCCTTGGAGCTGACTAGGAATATTGCACTTATTCTTCCCTCCGTGAGTAGTATATGCATGTAAGGGAAGAAGACGAAGAAGGGAAAAAAGTGGTATACGAAGGTGGAAGAGGAGTACGTTCTTCTTTCTTTCTTTCTCCTTTTCTTAAGCGTTCTGCGGTTGAGCATGGAACCTGCTGTGGAATTTAAAGGAAGAGGAGGAGGAGTAAAGTCGCGGACGCGAGAAGGGAGAGAGCTGGAGGACGCTCTTTGGTTCCTGATGCTTTTGCTGCATAGTTCGACGTTACTTCGACCCGGTGTTCGTTCGTTCGTTCGCTCTTCTGTTCGTTCGTTTATCCGCTCACAGTTACATACACATCTCTTGCTGCTACTAATTTTGTCACGGTACATTATTCTATTTTTCGCCCACTAGCTTCCTTTAGTAGTGGTGCTGCTGTGTTTATTTTTTGTGTAAAAATTACAGTGCAATGAGACTTAACGTTTTTTAAATAGATCTTGGTCATACCCTAAAATAGAGTATAATATTTTCGATGAAAAAATAGTTTGTCCTACCTCGGGTACTTTTGCAACCCTAGCCCACCCTCGGTAGGAAAAATAGGATTCGCCACTCATGTGCATCCCAAATCTGGTCGGGGGGTCCCAACGGTCCCTCGGGCGTTGCTTCGCAAGCGCCCTCGGGCCCAGGGACCGCCCTGGAGGGATGCACATTTCTGCCCAAAACTACTATTAGTTCAAGGTGGTTTTAGCTATTTTTTCGGTTGAAAGTAGAGTTTTCCTTTTTTGCTCATTTTTTCGAGAAAATTTATTCTGCATAGTTTAGAAGGGGTGTGTGCATGTTCAAAAAGTAGTAAGTTTTAAACGATTGAAAAATATACAAGCCAAACTAGTTTATAAAGTTTATGTAGATTTCAATTAGTGGACTGAACGCTATGCTTTTCTTGTACAGTGGGACTAAAAACTAAAATACAGTTGCTGAAAAGAAGATGTGGGCTCAAATCTTGGTAGCTTTAAGATAATTTTGAGCGTTTAAAAATCATATAAACATATTGAATAACGTATAAGGGCTTGCTTCATCAGCATAAGTCTGGAAAGATGCAAAATGGTTTGTTTAGAAGCTTGAAAAAAAAATGTCATTAATAAATTATATTTTAGCTTCCTTAATGTATAGATAGCAGATAATAGTAGTTTTCGTCACAAATGTGCATCTCTCCAGGGCGGTCCCTGGGCCCGAGGGCGCTTGCGAAGCAACGCGCGGGGGACTGTTGGTACCCCCCTGGTCGGATGCACATGAGTGGCGAACGCTGTTTTTTCTACCAAGGGTGTGCCAGGGTTGCAAAAGTGCCCGAGGTAGGAAAAATTCTTATTACTTGCTCTTCTTATCAAATTCCTACCATGTGATTTGACGAATTGCTTACAAAAAAAGGAAAAAAATGCGTATTTAAAAACTAGGATTAGATGTACAAACACGCATTCTAGATCTTAGAAATCATTTACGGATTCATTCAGCATAATTAATCATTTTAAGAATCCCAAGATCGTTGAAAAATCTCAGTCCAGACGGTTCTTCAAAGACATAAGTCTTTACCTGAAAGAAGTAAAATAAGATTTTTAAATTCTGTAAAGCACCTCGGCTCGTATCCTACGCTAAGAATTCGTGGAATTAAAAAACGAATGACTTGATGCCTGCTCAAACGAGGAGATACACAAAAAGGATAGCGAGGAGAGCGACTTTGTTATCATCAGGAGAGAGAGAGAGAAAGAGAGAGAGAGAGAGAGAGAGGGAGAGAGAGAGGATGAGAGACAGTGGAAGCCGGTTAATTTACTCTCAACGATCGCACACGGCATTGTACTTCGCACGTACACTCTTCATCCCCTTATTCTATTTTCTCTCTTCATATGTATGTGTTTACGATATTTGCGATCACGTCTCAGGGATCAGAAGCCATTAGAAACATTAACATCCCAGAGAGTCAGAAATCGCGTCACAGCAAGGAGAGTAGAACTATGTAAGAAGTGTAGCTGGTCTGGAGCCCGTATACCCGTATGCTCCTTTCTCCGTATTGTTCATTTTCTTCTTCCTTTGCGCTAAGCTCCCAAGTAGAGAGGATTGCACCAATAGTAGACACACCTTGACTGGTCATTGGCTCTTAGTCTTCTCGTCTTCAGTCTACATCTTCACTCTCGGCTTCATCCTCTCACGCGCCGCACGGAGCTTCTCATGCGGAATTCCTTCGTCTCTTCTCTGCTCCTCACTCCCTGTTGCGCTCTCCATGTGTAGTGCACGACCTTTCATTCTGGCCAACGATGCTTCTTTCATAAATGTGCTCGCTTGCCTCTTCTTCATTCATATTTTCCTCTCACTTTCTCTTTCTATCTCTCTCTTTATCTGTCCGTTTCTCCCTCCTACATCTTCTTTGGCTCCTCTCGTCTATTGAAGTATCATGCTTGACACATTTTTTAAATTTTCTTAGTTCCTAGCGTCTCTTTTCACCTCCCAATTTTTTTCAAACTCCTTGCTTCCTCGTTCTTGGCATTTCAGAAATTCATTCGAAAGATTCCTTGTTCCTGCTAATCCTCTTCTTTAATTTCATTTTACGTGATTGTCTCCTCTTCCAAGCTCATTCGACAGTTTTATCATTGAAGAATGCGTGGCGCCATTTTCTTTTTTCCTCTCGCCCTCAAAAAACCCGAGATAAAATCGTCCAGCGGAATTAGAAAAAAAAATATCTTCGTTTTTTATCTCACCTTCCAGACTCTTTGAATCTTCTTGTCGGTCCCTGCTTCAAATAGCAGTTTACCACTCCCTCAGCTTTCCCCTCTCCACCCCTTACTTTTATTTCTTTGAAGCCGTTCCACATAAATACACAAATACCAATACCCTTACGCTCACCAGCCGGCGCATTATACAGCGGGACCGCGACCGCATTCCATAACCCTCCTCTCCCGCCTCTCCCCCACTCAAGACCGCCGTTCTCGCAGGCCTTGTGCAGTACTACCGTCCGCTAGGCGCGGAGCTCTCCTCTCGCGCTGGTCTCCTCACTACTATAGCGACGCACGGCGGTGACGGCGGCGTCGGCCCCTATCTACGGGGCCCTTTACCTCTCCCCTCTGGCCCCCTTCCTCGGGACCCACACTCTCCTTCTCGCCCCCTCTTCTTCTGCCAGCAAGCGGCGCCACCGAATACCTTTTCTCTTTTCTCTTGTTTTCTACATTCTTCCCTTTCTCCTTCTCATTCATGCAAGGTTGACACAAACATAGATTAATACGTACATGCATATGTACAGACATGCATACGTAGTACGTACCATATAATATATTATATGCATACACATATATGTACATACATACATACATACATCCACTCATCAACTTGATCAAACTTTCCTACACTCACATGTACATACTTACGCATTCATACATACATACGCACATAAATACATGCATGCATCCACACCAATGCCTTAGTATCCATATACGCGAGAGTAAAGGAGAGGGGAAGGATGCTGGAAGTAAGGACCATGCGTTTTGCTGCTGGGAGATGCGTGTGGTACCGACGGCTATCGCAACAACAAATGTAGGATGAAGTGAGAGGAGGGAGAACGAGAGTAAAAAGATGGAAGGGGAAGAGAGAAGGTCCCAGCTCCCATGTGTGCGAGCCACACCGACAGGCAGAAATATTTTGTTTACCTCGCTGCTCCCAGTTCTTTGAATCGTGCGCGCCCCCCTTCTCCTTCCCTTTGCCCCGGCCTTGTACATCTCCCGGGGTCCTATGCACGGACTCCATCGCGTGCCGACTTCGTATAGTCGCCGCCGACGACGACGTGCTTCTTATTCCTTTTTGCTTCGTCGCCGTGGCCACAGTGCAGACGGAGGAGAAAGCGGAAGGGAGGTAGAGAGCTTCCCTTCTTCTTACACGTCCTGCGACGAGGGACTCTTTCTCGATTCGTCGTTGTTCTGTGTTCACCTTCCTCACTCTTGTCAGTACACACACGCTCTTTCTGTATTTCTCTCCCTCTTTCTCTCTCCCTCTCTCTCTCTCTCTCTCTCTCTCTCTCTCTCTCTCTCTCAAATTGACGAGTATGATATCGTCTAAAAAAAAATTTATTTTAAAATCACTGAACTCTTTTTAAACGGTTAACAATTTTAAGAAGCTCTACGAGCGTATCTTCAAGATAAAAGTAACTTTTAAGGCAAGGGAATATCTTTTTGTGTTGTAAATTATTTGCTTACCCTCACTGCGTGTTAATGAAACAGTTTTGTCTATGACTAAGAAAATGTCTCATTCCAACACATGTTATTCCATCCACATGTACAAGTGATAAAGAAGGAAAAATAGATGCGGATGGTGGTGCCCACAACATGAGTAAAACTTCAATCATCATCATCATCATCATCATTCTAATCATGGTATGATTATGATATTTTGTCAGTAAAAGATGAGATGTTCGTTAATCTTAGAATCGCAGGTTCCACCCTAATAACAAAAATGAGTTATCAACCTTATGAAATATAACAAGAACAGATATATCCACGTATACCCACAACATAATTATGCACAGATAAACACTAAAAGTCATAGTAAAAGTTATGAAAAGTGAGTCCTCGTTATCTTTGCTTAACAAGAAGGGAGGTGATAGAAAACTTTTATTCAATGATAGAATATTAGTTTAATTATTTGTCTAGTCATCCCAACAAGATCCATCCTTATACTTCACAATCTTAATAAAAAAAAAGTTACTTTAGGATAGTAACTAAATTCCCATTCGATAGTAAACACAATTCAACGATTTATCATAGTATCGGACACATAGCCACTCAAGTGTATCAAATTGAATACCTGAAGGAAGTACTGGCTTTCTCGTGTGTGTAAACCGTACTACAACATTGATGTACCGAAGCGACAATCTGCATGTTAAGAATCTATAAATGCAATTTTAAAACAGCGCCGCCTACACGACCAACTTGGGAACGATTGGTCATGACTAGAAGAGGACAATACTATGAATTAGTCTTCTTGCACTTGCAGAGAAGCGACTTTAAAGCTTGGCCATCTGGTGAATGAAGTCGGAAGCATATATGCATAATAGTACTATTCTCTTCTAATCATGACCAATCGTTCTCAAATCCCTCGACTGGGGGCGCTGTTTCGGAATTACGCTCGAGACCAATAACGTGACACCAAACTTAGAACGCGCATTATTTCCAAATAAATTTTCAACCGTATCAATATAAAGTTCACGTATCTTTGAGGAGGCTCCTACATCACCTACGGCCGTACCTATAAGGCGCTTATCATGAAATTATCCCAGGTTGTAGTTTTAGTAGTCTTCAATCTATCCTGTAGTTTTTGCAAACCATTGCTTTCTGCATTTTGCACATGATTTTTGTACAGCTGTTAGTGCACAGTGACGTCATCACTTCCCACTCTTGAACTTTCATGTGCTCTATCTCCGTTAGTTTGTTTTCTTAAAAAAAAAAAAAAATACTTGTCCAATATTTTTTGATTATCTAACTGACGTACGAAATGGAATTTTTCATGCAAGATCCCAATTATGAACAGATAAGCAATTTAGGGCCCCAAGGTAACGGGTCATTTTTTCGATTCATCAACGATTTTGTAAACAAAAAAACAGCTCAAAACACGGCTGCAGCCCAGCACAATGTTTTTTCATTGAACTGCTTCTCAAATATTATCTGCACAACATTATAATCTCAAATTTTGTACAAAAGTTCTCAAAAGATAAATCAATATGCAGTATTAAAAAATTTGAGATTTTCGAATTCATAACACACTTTTATCGATCTAAGTTTTCATTTTTAGGTGGATATTTTTCTCGGGAACACCATCCGACTTATCAACTTTTGACAAAAATTGTGAGAAACTAGACAGTCTGAGGAACGTCTGTATATTTTTTGGCCTGATTCGTTGAGTACTCTTTGAGAACTGACGAGTTAAACATAACTTTATGATAAGAACCTTGTAGGTACAAGGAGAGAAAAGTCATGTGTTTGTCTTATTGCGCATATGTGAATGGTCCGCGGTAAGAGGGCACTGGCTTTTTAGGCATGAAGCCTATGAGACCAGGAGGTCATGACCTATTTTTGTAACCCACTTTTTACATTACGCAACTTTAGGTACACGAATAATTAGTCGTCAAATGAAGAAAAATACATTTTTTCTCATTTAAAACCGTGTACAACTGTGGGATGCCATATATATCCCATGTTAAATTTTGTATTCACCGACACGTATGGATCTGTCGAAATCACCATAGGGTTCAAATGGCAGGTCATAGTTGTACACGGTTGTAAATAGAAAAAAAAAGGATTTTTCTTCATTTGACAACTAATTGTTCGTGTACTCAAATTTGCATACTGTAAAAAAATGGGTTGCAAAAATCTGTCACGACCTCTCGGTCTATATGCGTCAATAGCATACAGTCGGTGCGTGGTAAACACGGGTTGTAATAAGATCGTAAAACCGTTTGGTATGTTCTCATGTAAGCTATTGCCTACACCCATAGTAGTTGATGTTCCGAGCGCATGGACTGTAGGTGTAGGCAATAGCTTACATGAGAACGTACCATCATCTTACCGTGGACCATTCACATATGCACCATAAGACAAGCACATGACTTTTCTCTCCGTGTACGGTCGTGGCTGTAGGAGCCCCCTTGACTGGAAACCCCTCCACCCCTATGTGGTTCAACTTAGCCTCTTGTCGGACCTCTACCCTCCCTTGAACCGGCTCGTGGTTTATAGAAGACCCGTTAAGTCACTGCTAGTGCATGCATAGTACGCCTCAAACGATATGATTGTTTAACCAGGCAGAAATGAAAGCTGAAATGAAACTCTAGAAATGAAAATGATTCTATCATTTACTGATTTCGTTCCAAAATGTGAATTTTGATTTACATCCTTTAATAACTATTTCTTGACTTTAGATCCCCGTAACTCTTGATCAGGATCTTTACGAAACAAATTTTTTCTCTTATGGTTTCTCATCTTTTATTTATGTCTTGTGAAAACATATCCTTGAAGGAAATTAAAGTACAAGTGCTGGAAGTTAATTTGATACATTTCGATATATTTTGATAGCTGATGATAACTACGAAATAACAAAGTGTTCAATACAAATTTAGGATAAGGCCTTTTTGCATGTTGGTATAGATGATCATATCCCATTTTCATACGTAACCTGCACCTAAAAAATTTTCTCGGTGCTGCATTGTACAAAAAGCTGAAAGAGATTTAAGTAAAACTCATATGAAACGACGTCAAACTTTGTTAAGAAATCATGTTCGTGTTGGTGTCCCTTTTTTTTTCTTTATTTATCGCGCTGTTTTCACTCTGCTTCTCTCTCTCTCTCTCTCTCTCTCTCTCTCTCGCTCTCTATTTTTCTCGACGTTTTATCTCAGGCGCCGTGCGCAGCATTATCGCACAGTAAAGCCCGCAGAGAAAAAGACATTCTCACGCCTCGAATTTCAGAAATTCAAAGAGTCCGCAACGACGACAACTATGACCGGCTTGACTCCTTTTTTTTTTCTCTCAGCCATGCACCTCCTTCTTTCACGCGAGCGCGATATATAGCATCCCACGCGTTTTACGCACATAAAATATCCCGTGAAGGCGCGATGCATGCACACGCAGGACTAAACCGTATATGTATATGTGTGTAAAGAACACCACAGATAGCATATTACATACTCTAACCAACCTGCAGGGTTCCTCGGTTCGTTCAGCGGCGTCTTTCTTTTTCCTGTCCTTCTCGCGTGTTTGTAAAAAAAAAACAAAAAACGATTTACTGTTTATTCGTAATATTTTAGGGTATGATTTCTGAGATGATAGTAAATTACCTCTTTAGCACGTGAATACTTTATAATTAGAGTTATAATAGCGTTCACTATTTTTCTCTTAAGGTGGCTTGGGCGTATGGTGCCGTACCAAGCGAGAGGCACTCTAAGGTTCTAAGGAGTATGAAAAATATTTTTTGCTTATTATCATGATAAATAAATATCTCAATCACACATTAAAATTTAAGAGTTTAATTGGCCTAAAAATTTGTAAAATATCGATAAAAATAACGATAAGAACTCGTCATAACGACGTCATTGTCATCTGCGCATGCGATAAATCACTTTCCATTCAATTTTCTTAAAATCCAAGTCGGTAACATAGAATTTTCATAATTCTAACAGTTTTCTTATAAAAAAAAGTACAAATGCAAATTTTATTTTTAGAGGTAAGTCATTCACTTTTGGAGTTACAACCGTTTTAGTGATGATTCCCGTAAGATTGCGTGTTAAAGTGCCGATTTTTCAGGAACAATTTTCTTGAAAATAAAGTGGTTAACCATAGTATTTTTTTATCACAAATGAATTTGGCACATTATACCTTATTTACATGATATCTAAATTCGAGATATTCACATCGTTCCAGTAAAAAACGCCCAAGCCATCTTAAAGGGTGCAAGGTAAGGCAATTCAATTAAAGAGTACACGGACAAAAAAGTTACGTGAATTTTTACTGTAAAAGCAACGGTAAACTTCTGATCAACGAATCTACACTATAATTTTTACCGTAGGTTTACGGTAATTTTTTTGTAGTAGAAAAATTCTATCACACTTATCTGTACTTATTACCGAGAAGATACCGTAATTTTTCCCTTGATTGAGG
This sequence comes from Copidosoma aretas, assembly GCA_030522625.1. NCBI lineage: Eukaryota > Metazoa > Arthropoda > Insecta > Hymenoptera > Encyrtidae > Copidosoma > Copidosoma aretas. Next base: position 7,823 of record JAPYYV010009570.1, on the reverse strand, counting down.
AAAAAGATGACATCAGCCGTCTATGATTTATCGATAGTACAGATTTTTACCTAAATCACTGATTGAGGTTGTTAACAAAATAAGCATCTATGTTATCGTCAAATCATCGACGGCTTAAGGTCCATTTTCATTGACGCTATTTTTCAGCGTCTAGCGTCTAGCGCCTTGTTCACGTGATAAAAAAAAAACTAAACGTGTGGAGCTTCCTCAACTAAACACTAAACTACCTTACCGACAGCTGCCACGTGACCAAGACGCTAGACGCTGAAAACTAGCGTCTACCAAAATGGACCTTTACGTTATTTTTGTCTTCTATTAGGGCAAAAATTAACATAGCTTGACAGTAAAAAGTATTGCTCATTAAGATAAATTTTTCAACTATTAAAAAATTACCCTCGAGCTACGGTAAAAATCATAGTGAAGACTCGTTGGTTGAAATTAAAGCACATTGTCCAATATTTATTTTTGTTAAAAGAGCAATGGTTTTTTTTTGGAATAATCATTTCATTTTTTACAAGTTAATTGTTTGACTTAATATTTATAGTAAGAATGTGTGTGTGTGTGATTATAATTCACATGATCTACTTCTTGAATCTTAATAACCTTTCAGTTTTCTTCAATCTTTATCTTCTTGAGTGAAAACATAACCTCTTCACCGTGACATTTTAGTCAAAAGCTGTATTATGCAGCTATATGTATCTGTTCAGATTGACCAAGATACGGCATGCTTGTACTGAAAGCCATGTACCAGCATAGAAATCAAGTTCAGGCACTTGCTCAATACCGATGCATGACCTGCGCAAGCAGTTCAGTTGCCTGTACAGGACATATTTAGTATCTGAACTCAATTTCTATTAAGGATATTACAAAATTTTACCAATAATAAGGGGTTTCGAATTAAAAAAAAAAAAATTGACGTTACTACCAATCATTCTCTCATTAATAAGCCGCTTTTAAAAAATTATTGTGCTCTTGTAACAGTTCTTACTTTCTCCATAAGGTAGTATACGACGAAACTAATAATAATTGTTCGCACGAAAGTTGCACGTTCTCAGTGGGCAAGCTGGATCATTATTAGTGTTTCTTTGCAATAACAGCAGCAGTGAATAAATTTACCATTCATATCGATGATTTAATGCTTTCAATGAGTCGCCCACTGTTTCCGGTCTGATTCCGTGCCTATGATTATAACTCTTTAGCTTCTTGTCACATTTGTACGATGAATCACTATTCAAGGTATTTCGTTAGAATCCGGTCGTTTGAACACCCTTTTTTAAAAAGCGTGCCTTCTATGGACATTCTCCAGCCATGAACAGACGGGAAACCGAAAAAAAATGAAAAATAAAAATCTGTATCACTGCCTTACCCCCCGCACATGCATGCATGCGAATCAGCGCCCACTTCAGCGCACATGCTCGACGGAACATCCCTCTCGTGCAATTATCTCACCTCTATTTACCTCCTCCGTCTCGCTTCTCACTCTCGTTGCGCCCCACCTTCCTCTCCTTCTCTGCCCCCCTGCAACTATACAAGCGCCAAAATCAGCAAGCGCCTACCGCCACCCCCACTTCCCACCAACGGCGCGCAAATACAAAAAAGCCCGCGTTCCTTTACCCCCTCCCCCGCCTCCGATCCCTTCGTTTATCTCCATTTTGTACAGTGTTTACACGAACACACTTCTGCACTCACGCCCACACGCGCGCGCTTCACCCACACCAGTACACCCACTCGGTGTACCCGTTCGTGCGTTCGACTCGCTCTCTCGCGCGGCCCGAGTGTGGAGCCCCGGCTGCTGGTGCCGCGGCCTCCTTGGAGCGCGCCGCGCCGCGGCTCCTGAACCGGCCGGCCGCGTAGCGGCGCAATAACAAGGGGGGGCGGGGGGGGGCGGGGGGGGGGGGGGGGGGGGAAGAGGCCGAGGACGGGGCAAGAAAAGGGGGGGAGGAGGGGGGGGCGGAGGAGGGGGGAGGGAGGGAGGACACCGCCGAGCGAGAAGAGCCCAAAGATATATAGCAGCGAGCAACAAATGAGGTCCTTCCGAGAACCGGGCCACCGACACAGCGTCCGAGCCCGCTCTCTCTCGGTCTCGCGCTCGGGTTTACCGTGCGTACACACGTACGCGCGCACAGGGACGAGAGGGTGAGAACCACCCTCGGTCCTTCTCTCTCCCGCCTCGTTGGTCCGTTCGTTCACTTTCTACCCACACGCGTGCACACCGCGGGCTCGCACGCACGCACGGGATGGTGCAGGTTATATACCACGCTGCTACTATACAGAGGCGAGACGTCGGGGGCAGTCGAAAGGTATTAACCGGAGAAGCCGAGGCCCCGAAGGGATTGGTCCGCTAGGCTGGCTCCTCTTCTTCCTTTCCTCGTTTTTTTTACTTTTCATTTGTTTTCTTTCGCATTCCTCCTCCTTCTTCTCCACCTCCTTCTCGTTCGCTCTATTCTTCTTCCCTCCCGGCTTTCAGGTACCGCCGACGCCGCCTGCTTACAGTATCTCTCTCTCTCTCTCGTCCTTTTTTCTTCGCGCATAAATTAATCGAGTTTATTGACTGCGCGCGAGATCTGCGACACGACGACGAACAGAAGGGATTTTGCGCGTCCGTGTTGTCACTTCCGTCCCCTTCTTCACGTGACCTTGCGAGCTAACCTTCGAGATTTTCAACGGCGATAGGGGCCTCGTTCGTTTTTCACGAGCTCGTTAGGGTTGACGGAGCAAAGCTCTCCCCTTTTCGGCGATTAGGCGTCGTCAATAGATAACCGAGACAAGACACGGTGTCCCAAGAACGACGACGATAATAACAAGCACGCAAATTTAATCACGTAAAGTCCGAGGTTCCGACGCGTACATACACGGCGCAGGTACGTGAAACCAGAGAGCCCGAGATTTATCACGTCGGCTTAATAAACGGGTTGTCAATGTGGGGCCAACGAAAAAGAGCAGCGCCGAAAATCCGTGCGAGCCAAAGGGATGAGAGGAGGGGGGGGGGGGGGGGAAAAAAACTCCGGCCTGGGTTATAATCAATGTCATTAATAATAGAGTTTGAAAAAAGAAGCGACGGCTGGACGGGGGAGGGGGGAGGCAGGGGGGAGCGGAATGAAATTTCTCGGCTCTCTCGGAGGCCGCGCGCCAGCACCGCATATGTGCGCGCCCGCCCCCCGCGGCGGCTCTCTCTCTCTTCCTCCCCCCCCCCCCCCACTCCTCTCTCTCTCTCTCTCTCTCTCTCTCTCTCTCTCTCTCTCTCTCTCTCTCATCTTTCTTATCGCGCCCCGAGGTTATGCTTCTTTGGCGCCGTCGTCCTCTCTTTCTTTTCACCTTCGTTCCCTCCACGCGCATAGCTTGCGCTCCCTTCTTTAAAACTGCTGCCATCGCCGAGAGCTCTGCGTGACTGCGAATTTCGGGCCTGCATAAGTTCGAATGAGCTCCTCGCCATCGAGATCGTGCCCTCGGTATCCTCGAGCAATGGGATCTTGCTGGGAAGATACGGGCGCACGAGCTGTGTGTACCGCTGCGTGGAAAGAACGAGGCTCGAGGAATCTCAGATGTGGCGTTTCGGCTGTGACGCCCATTTTTATCCCCCACTGGAGATTGAACAACAGTCGTCATCGTCGTTATTGGACGGGAAAATTGATCTGTTTCAAAATCAGACAGCTAAATCGATGACGGGCGGGTTGTACACATTCGCAGTCCAGAAAGTTGAATTTCATTGTCCATACGCACGAAGCTGTGATCCTGAGAAACAAACCCTCCCTTCGAGTAGACAAACAGAGGAAGGAAGCTTGGGGTCAATCTTCACAGATTTCCACGCTTCCTTCTCAAAATATCGTCTTCTGCTCTTGTCCAAACAGGCTCGCCTGCTTCTTGGTAAACTGAAAAAACTATGAGCGACAGCAGCGCGCTACATATCAGAGCGTACTCTCTCTACAGAAAAGTCTTAAATGCAGTCGACCTGCACGCGTGGTGCCAATTCGCCACAACGTTGAGCTCGTTGCTTGACCTGGTACGTACTATAGACCACGCATGCTGCCTGTACATCACGTGCCAGAGTTCGTCACTTCCACCAAGTCGTGGCTGCTGCTACGGCCCATAGTTTTTTTAGTGTATTACAACACTGGAGCATATCCGAACGCCTAATACTCGGTAAAAAGGGGAAGCGATCTGAACAGTCACTTCTGCCTAGTCGACGCAAGTCTACGTGATCGACAAAAGTCTCGTTTGGGAGGAGCAACATGCCAGCCTACTGAGGATACTTAGTTCTGTGTCGTGCGTGTTTCGTTGTGGACCAGGAATGGTACAATATTTAGCGAGCTTAGTAATTGGCTGTCGATGTAACAGATCGAAAAAGTATGTGCACAAGTATCTTGGAATGTCTCTTGTGCGTAACTCATCGATTCTTTCGCATTGAATTAAAAGTTAAGTCCAAATTTTTCACTTCACATGGTTCAATTCATGCTTTGATCATCCTTGGAATGGAACAATCAAGGAAACCTATAATAGCTGATAGTTGTTCCATGAATCTTGCGTGTCTCGATACGATGAATTTTCTAAATTGAGAGTACTTTTGTTCATAACTTGTGTTTAACTATTACGGAGTTACACGACTGATCATGGGAATACAAGCTATTTATACAAGGTCACTAACATATTTCACGACTGTCATCTATCCCACGTAATCGTTAATTCAATGATGTTATGAAAAAAGTATCTTTCAGACTGGTAAGGTCGAGAAATTATGCACTCGAGAATTAAGAGAAAAATGTCTTTCAAAAACTTTAGCAGGAATCTAGCAGAGAGTTTGATTGAAAAAAATGTCGTTAGATTTCAAAAGTTATTAAACGAGTTTCTATATGCGTTTTGAAGTATCCGAGAAACTTTGAAGACTTGAAAGACTTTAAAATGTTTTTGAAGTCAAGAAGAAATTTGCAAAACTTTTGAAGTTATCAACGACTTCGAAATTTAGGGACATCTTCAAATGACTTTAGGTAATTTGTATGCACTAAGTAAAGGCTCTTAACGATATATGTAGTAAACGTATCTGAACACTAACGTATTAACTATTGTGCGTATACCACTATTTCATCCCCTTCCCCTCCCTGTCTTGGTCCAGAATCAAATTATCATAACGATCTCGATGATAAAGTACAGTCATCTAAAATCATTAAACACATTTTTCAATCTTTCAAAGACTGCCAAAGTAATTCAAAGTCTCCCAAAGTTTCGTAAAGATTCTGGATTTCATATCGAGACTGAAGTTGGCAACTCGTCTTATAAAATAAAAGATCATTCTGTGAAATTATTTCTGATTCGATCATTAACAACTCGAAATTTGCATTATCACGGGAATCGATAAACATTCGTCGATCTGTCACCTGCTAACACAAGAAGTTCAAGGCATAAACAATCGGTTCCCACCATACTTGTTTAGAAAATCATTTTCCAAAAAAAAACCTTCCTATGAATACTCAACAAAAGCAAGGAATTTCACTTTGAACAATAAAGAAAAAGGCTGGTGCTTGCGATAGGGTGTACACGAAAGTCTATGTAGCAAAACGAGCGTTGGGCGCCGTCCATTGTTCCTGTACTGAGAAGCCGACCGCGACAGAAGTTAAAATGTAGAAAAGAAAAAGGAGATGGTAGAGTAGGGGGAGGAGGAGACGAGAAGATCGAGTGAAACACCGATGGCTGGAGGTCGAGGAGCAAAGCACATCAGAGCATCGGCATTGGCAGCATAGCAGCTCTCGCCTATGAAATACGACCTTGCATCGTTTTCGGCACAGTCCTTTTTTTTCAGAAATAAAGCCTCGTTGCCCTCTAGGGGTCACGTGCTCTTCTCTTGGCGCATCATTACACAGGCACCAGAAAAGAGTAGGTAACACCGCGCGCCAGCACTTGTCTCATCCTTCCTTTTTTTCTCTTCCCTCCATAACCTATCCACACACGCACACATCCGCAAGAGCAGCATAATTTTGCTTGTGGTTGCAGAGAATAAAAGATGGAAAGAAAAGGAGTCTGAGGATAGTCGGCGCCGCTGCCGCCACTCTTGATGCCTCTACTCCACTGGCGGGCAAATTTCGAAAGAAGCCACCTTTCTCGGAACGGGCCACTTAGCGCGAGGAGTTAAGGTATTTAGGCACGCCGACACGCGTCTCTCTCATTCTCTCTCTCCCTCTCTCTCCTTCGCTCGCCTTTTTCGTGGTCCAAGGAGAGAAAAGGTTCTAGTTCTACATAGACGTTTATACACCGCAAGTGACTGGCTTTCTCTTACTTTCTTCCTTTTAGCTTCGGAATTCTCTTTTTCGTAGGCGCGTAGAACAAGGTGTGTAGGGGCTTGAAGGAAATCCTTCTCCTTTCAGTTTCGAGGTTGTTAAGAAAAGGTCGAAAGGGTGCTGCTGTTGTTACTGTCGAGGCTTTTTGTGGGCTTCATTAATTGCGTGTATATCGGAGGATCAATATTTCACTTGGTTGGTAAGCTCATTATAGCACAGGGAGTTTTTATTGGGGTTTTTATTTCATTTAAAAGATGTCGAAAACAAGTTGACTGAAATATTAGGACAATACAAAGGTAACCTAATAGGTGCTGTCATGAGAATCATTAAGTCGTTCCTGGTACGCTATCACTGTAAGCGTAAATTAATATAAATTAGCTCCAGAATTTGTAAATCTGCACAAGTACTTTTTTTGGAATTGGTAATTCTGGAAAAAACAGTCGTTTTGAATAAATGAGCATTTTAATTTAGTACTCAAAAACTGTTGTCAACTCATTGGCACAAATCTTTCTCATCTCCATGGTCAATGAGCTGGTCAGAGATAACTTGTCGAACATCAAAATTCCACATTTTAAATATTTTTTAATTTATTGATTATTTTTTTTTTCTTTATTTTCTATCTTTTTCTTTTTTTTTTTTTTTTTTTCATTCATAGGTCATTCTACCAAAAATGGTCTATTTCAGAGGCTCAAATGGATAAAGACTCAAAAGGGATTTTTAATTTTTCCAATGTTTTTTTTTATTGTTTGTGATAAAAGTAAGTTGGAATTTTTTGGGCCCCGCTGGATCTGCTCTAAAAAAAATTTTACAGCAGAAGTACATCAAATTGGCCGCAGTGGGTACTGTTACGGGCTCTCAAAAAATGGCCATAAAATCGAAATTTCAACTTATGTAGTGAAAATATAACTTCGTCTTCACACCTATACGATTTACTTATGATCTACATTCATCAACTTCACTATTTGAGTTCTTAATCAAACACTCCGCGAAGATGCAGTACGATTTGTGCCAAAACAGGTGCGTTACGGGCTCGAAAACTCATCTTAACCTCGTGATTACAACACTCACACTGAAAATCCAACTTCGCCCTTGCACCTGTACAATGTATTTATCATCTACTGTTTTATACTTCAGTATCCGAGTGGATAATCAAACACTCCGCGAAGATGCAGTGCTCTTTGTGCGAAAAAAAGCGTTACGGGTTCTTACAAAATCGTCTTGAAATCGCGATTGCGGCGCTTCAAGTGAAAATTAAACTACGTCCTTGCACTGATATCAAGAACTTTTGACCTACTATCATATGATACATCAGTCGAGTCGATCCGACAACCCTACGCGAAGATACAGTGCGTTTTGTTTCGTTACGGCGAGCGTTACAGGCTCTTAGCAAAAATAGGAGCGTTACGGGCTCTTACAAAATCGTCTTTAAATCGTGATTGCAGCGCTCCAAGCGAGAATTAAGCTTCGCCCTTGCACTTATATCAAGAACTTTTTACCTACTATCGTATGCTACCCCATACGAGTCGATCCGACAACTCTACGCGGAGATATAACAGA
>JAPYYV010009569.1:0-11856 GCA_030522625.1 Copidosoma aretas | reverse complement strand
GGGGGGGTTGTGAGGTCCTCTTAAGGCATCATTAATAACCTAGCCTTATCCTACGTAGCGGCTAAAAGCGGCTTTCAGAGCATCAGTATGAAAAAAATAGTCACATAATAAACACTACGTGATATACATATTGGAAATTATATTAATTATTAGAAAAAATGTCTGTTACAACTAATAGGTATTTTTAGACGAGCCAGTGTGGATAATTGTGATGTTAATTATTCATGCAAACTATCACGTAAAAATTAATAAACGAATATGCTTATGTTCTAAGAATTTGTATTTTATGACGAATTATTGAAATACGTTATAAACCATGGCTCTGTCTCTTTCGTGTATATGCTGAAATATTTATGCATGCCCGAGAGACGCTTTACTTTTGGTTAAGTCGTACTTATCGAGAATGCCTTCCGAGGACCTACAGTTACCCCTTTATTTTGTCATCGTAGGTTCTCTTTAAGCTAAGTATAAGCAACCTCCAGCGGACCTGCTTAGCACCTCAATAAGAAAGCACGTAAAAGTTTGCGATGACGTCATAGTGCAGTGGATTTTAATGTGTTTATCACTGCACTACGACTGCATTGGCCCCCACTCCCAGACATCCATGGGTTCTATTTCAGTCATTTTTATGTTTATGCGAAAAAAGAAAAAATCTGTGTCCAATATTATTTGATAATCTACCTGACGGACCAAATAGATTTTATTTTGCAAAGCGCCAATCCCTAAAAAATTGAAAAATAAGATCAGTAATTAATTAAAAAACTAGAACACTGGCATACAATAATAATAAATGGAGAAGACTTGACATAAATAAACGTTTGAACTACCAACTGAATTCTTCATTATTCAACGGCTTTCGACAAATTCCACCACATTGTACGTCAAATCATAGACTCCAGTTTTTAGCATTAAAAGTTTTATAATAAAATGTACAGGACTGTCGTTATTGAGCTCAAACTTGTCCCAAACTGATCTTTTCTCAAAATGATTACTTTAGATTGTAGTAAATATTACATTTTTATAAAACATCTATAACTCTCAGCAAAAGCACAATCCACTTTAACACGCGTGGGCGATGACAGGGCGATAAATAGGGCCACTATATATTTAGCGCTTGCTCTTTTAGGCAAGGCAGTATCCGTTAAGTTAAAAAACTGAATAGCCTGCAGCGCATAAAGACTGTTTGCTCGATAATAAGGAGCCTTTAAGGGCGCATTTCACTCACAACAATCCTCCCTCTCCTGTGGTTTTGTCTTGCCAAAATGAGAGTCGACTTGGTACGTATATTTGTGCGTGTGCACGAGTTATCTCCTCCTATAATGCCTACTATACACACACACGCGGCGCTCGATGTATTTATCAATTGTGCACCACTAATCCGAAGGGGTAACTCCGTACGGCGGCATTATATACCATAATCCACGGTATATATTATACTGGTCGAATAATAGAAAAAAAGAGGCTGCTGCCGCTGCTGAAATATTGTAATATCGCCTTATATCGCTCCCCTGGGTGGAGGGCGCAGCCCCTGCCCTTCGCATTCACTACTACGCACTTATTAGCCGCTTACCCACCACTTGGCTCTTTGCGTCGATGCCAGAAGTAGTGGTGTTGGGTACCATACCAGTGTAAGTACTATTCCTTCTATTCCCGACTGGCTATTGCTGCTGTGATTACAATAATAATGCTCCGTGTAATTGCGCCATAATCGTAGCGCGCCCTGGCCCAGAAAACCGTCGCACTTGTCATCGCCTGTCAAAATTCATAATATGCTCAGCATGCGCGCTGCATATTTTTATACGTGTGGCTTATTTTTTTGGTTACGAGTATGTACAGTGTACCCGCGTTCCCGCGTTTTCATCGACCCCCGCCCCCCGCAAAGATATTTGTCACGTTTATTGTTGGATTAATTTTTAGTTTCCTTTCAACATGAATCGTTTGACGTACTATTTATGTGGATTACAAGAAGATGGAATATACATTTTGCATTTCTATGGATCTAGCTGTCAGTTTCGGGGATTTCAACTGAAAAATTCGTACCTATACCAGCAATTGAAACTATTCTTGGATTCGGAGTGTGTGTTCAAAACTACTTTTGACCTTCGCTAAAAGGATCATCCGGGTGCTTTCACTGGCACAAAGATTTTATAGCGCATTTACTGAGTTAGTCCTGTTGACTAAGCATGTAGTTTTATAGCAAACTTTGTGAAACAAATATTTTTGATATGCAATTACCCTCAAATTCTTTAGGATGTTTTTATTATATTTTTTTGTATCGTGTTGTACTTTGTTGTGACACGTACCAAAGCATACTCTACTGTAAAATTACGGACCGTTTGCACTTGAGCCCATCTGATTGAAAATCTTGTAGTTGAGCCCACTTTAACTCTCTTTTCCTTATAGCACTTCAGCCCAGATAATTCTTACAGTTGAGCCCGCTGAAAGATAATATCATCTTTTTCGAAGATACTTAAATTATTATTTATTATCTAGCTGTACTACTACGACACATGACGATCTTAAGATTTGCGAAGCATTTTTCTCTGTATTACAGTATTAAAAGTATTCAGTATGTATTTATTGACGTATAGCATGTTTTATTATATCAGGGGACTTTTGTAGTTGTATTATATCTTGTTAGAAAAGTTTACACCAATAAATAGATGATTTTATTTTAAACGTTTATTTCTGTTATTGCACCTACTTTATCTAGACCATTTCATCTTTTAGTGGCCTCAACTGCAACTTTCATTTGTCTATTATTTGGGCTCAACTGCAACTTTTTTTTGTCATTCTTATCAATGGATGGGCTCAAGTGCATAGCGCCCAAAATTACTACTGGTGAATTTACGTATAGAAACTTACACTATACACCTTTATGCGTATGTTTGTTTATGCAATCGAGGATAAGCCAGGATGCCAGTGAGTCTATATTGTCACTATTAGTCACTATTTTAAAATCGTGTCACTTTTCTCGCTATTCTCGAAATTTTGTCACTATTTCAAAGCTCAGAGGTGATTAAAAAAGAGGTACCGCTTGGAACAGAGGACAAATTTGTACGTCAACTAACTAATTTCTGTGAACTTGCGTAGTATGGATAAATTTGTCCCGCGTGAGATCACTTTCAATGTCTGATGTGTTAGATCTTGGTTAGATTTAGATCGTTACATATCTATGATAAATGTGTCGAACAATTATCTTTCTTTTGTACGATATCACTAAAAAAAAATTTTATGGAAAAAAAAATCTCTTAAAGTTCAGTTTTTACGAGCTGGACTGGTGGCTTGACTTCTGAAAATTTTCCTTTGCAAGTTTTGTGAAATAAATTGAGAAACGATTAGTTAATGTGCATTTGCTAATATATTTATATGTCTATCTTTGGATACATGTACCCTATATTTTCATATTTTCTTTGCAGGATTGAAATATTATTTGCATAAGGGTAAATTCAACAAAAACCTACATATTTCATGTGCCAATCGATTGAAACGTCATACAAATGGGTCTTTCCGGGGAAACTTGCACTATTGGTATCCAAAATTTTCGGATTTCAAAAGTCTAACATTAGAAACAGATGCAAGATCATTTCTGATCAGCAAATATTACAGGTACTATTTTAGTGACCACCCCGACAGCAGGTCATAAAAAATTCGAATCATTTAGACTCATTTTTAATGATTTAACAGGGCTGAATTTTTAATGAAACAAGGGATAAGCCTACTTTTAAAACGCACTGAGAGTGATTTCCACTTGTCTCTTACGTATACAAAAAATTCTAGAGATGTTGATTCTCTATAAATTAAAAAACTTATTAAGGTGGCTCATCACCCTTGTACTATCTATTTGTGTGACATCAGACTACCACACCTGAAAACATCGAGTAGCCGGCTTGATGTGTATACCTATAGATACGAATCCGCTTGTTTACGTGCTGAGGTTAACTATCGCTCATTGCAAACGCGGTCACCTTCTTGATTGAATATTTGATAATATTGCCTGGTAAGCCCTAATATTCTTTACGTCATTTTATAGCTTACTATTTCTTGTATCTGTACCTAGTTTTTTAATAAGAGTTAAGGTATATTAAGGGAGATATCAGAACATAATTAATCAAAGTTCAATGGTCTCCATGCACATGCATGTTAAAAGTCAATTTTCAAGCAACTCGTTTGCAAAAATTTGCCTGGTGATATGGTTTTATATTTTGAGGGATGATTCTTTTCATATCGAAGTACAAAACCTCCAAGTTTTAGGCATAGTTAAGGTAGTTCAATTTCGTAATGAGCCACCTTAAGGATATGATAGAAAATCATTTAAAATCATTTTTAAGGATTAAACTGGGCTGAATTTCTAATGAGACTATGCCCAAACCGACTTTTAACAAAGTGCAGTTTTACGCTTTTTTCTGTACAAAAAGAATTATTTTTAATTGCTATAACCTATGGAACTTATTACTCACATCGGTAACAATTAGAAACTTCTTTAAGTTCAGACTAAAGAAGCAAAATTTTATCCGAATCTGTAGAAAATTTATCAGAACATGGAATTTTATAAAAATTCTCGCCGTATTATTGTCTGTAAATTTTTTAAATCCGTTAGTAAAAGATGTAATACTCATAATTAATATTGTAACGGATGATGTACAGGTTCACGGTAATGGGGGAGCAAATAATCGGGAGTAGGGAATTTGCCGATAGATGGAGTGCCGGTAAATCCGTAATAAATGCCGAATTAATTGTGAATGGTCTCGCCAAAAAGGCGAGGCCGACAAATCTAGAACTGGACAACTAAGAATTCGCGAAACTTTACGCTGACCGCTCAGTCACGACCGCCCGCGCCGCCCCGAGAGCGGCTGCATTATTAGTACTCTTACAGAAACTGCTGTGATGCGCCGGCTGCCCAGAATGCTGAGATTGCACTTTTCGGGTGCAAGCCACGGGCGCGTCCGTGACAATATGTATATGTAAATAAAAATTCTTACCTCACCATTAACCGTGACATAAGGGGCCAATTGTTAGACTTTATAAGTAAAAGTATTGTTTTTTTATTCAAAGAATAACGTTTGTTCATAAATTATATAAGTAACGTAAGAATAAACAGGAATAACATTTCGGAGATCTAGCTAATGTATTTGGTGAGTTGTTGTAATATGACATTTTTATATTAATGTAAGCAGGAATTGTTGAAATATTTTTATCTTATTTACATAAATATTTATTTTTGTATATTTTTATTTCACACATTCGCGTGCGTCTCTCAGTGCGTCTTAATAGTAGGCTTAGGTCTAGTCTAATTAAAAACTCAGCCCTGTTCGATCTTTAAATATGATTCTAAATGATTCCCTATACTATTCCGAATGAATGTCAAATCCTCTATTAGAAAGGAGAATAATTTCGATTGAAGCCCTTTATTCGTGATGTGATTGGTTAGAATTGAGATCACGTGATTCTCATTCAAACGACGTTCGCGTGTTATAAAAATAATTATTGAGTGGTTACGTGCGTGTGACGCTCTGTGCCCATCGTTGTGAATCAACGTAATTAGGGCTTTTGTTTTTTTTAATTGTATGGTTTTAAGTAAAGTTGTGGGCATGGATCGAAAAGGGGATAAAGTTTTTTTGCGTGGATAGTTGCATTTTGATTATTATTAAGCGAGACGGTGGATGTGTGCTTTTTGAGGTTAGAGTAAACAGCGTGGTAGGCTGCTGCGTGTTTGTGTATATTTTTAATACTGTACAGTGGACACAATGTCAGGGAAAACCAGGGGAAAGGATGACAAAAAGGTGATGGACAATAAGAAGAAAACTGAAAAATATGAGAACAGAGAGTCCACTGAGAGAAAAAACATAGAAAAATTACTGTGCTGGAACGGTAATCTGGTGACTTTTCGTCGTCTAAGGACTTTTTACTTTTGGCAACATAATTCACAGTTTATAACAGTAAAAATTGGTGTATGAACAAGAAAAAGTCACCAAACGACGAAACGCCTCCAGATTACCGTTCTAGCACAGCAATTTTTCTATTTTTTTTCTCCCAGTGTACAGTGCGAGAGCTAGGAGTGCAGCCTCTGGGGCGAGCCCGGGAGCTGGAAGGTGTAGGCGATGCAAGGCGAGGCAAAGCTGGAGTCTGATCAGGACCTTGCGATATCTCGAAAATCGCCGCGAGTTGGCCGCCGACGGCGTCATATTACCACACGCACAAAACCTCAAGAATTGATGTGTTCGGTTATGTGACGCCGTCAGCCAACTTGCTGCGATTTTCGAGATATCGCAAGGTCCCGATCAGACAGTTAACATATGTTTATAGTGAACAAATTGGTCTCTCAGTGTAGGGGTCTGATCGCGATCATTCGATATGTGGTAAATCCTACAATTTTTGGCGATAGTCCTTATAAAATAACCAGAAATGAAGGCTACGCGCATGCGTAGTCTAGGGACTATTGAAAAAAAGTCTCCTTTTGCCATGTATCGCATGATCGCGATCAGACCCTAGGTGCTATGAGCAAACAGCCAGCGATCATGATAAGATTTGTAAAAGCGGTGAAATTTTATAACGGAGATGATGTGTTGCAATGAGAAGAGTTGTGAAATTTTGAGCGTGATGTGAGTTGAAAGTGCGTTTAAATAAAGAACGAGTGGTGTTTAGAAATGGGAAAGATATAGGTGAGCGGGACACCCCCAAAAAGTCGCTTAGGAATAGGTGTAAGTGACCACGCAATACTAATGGCTAATTCCAGCTGTTTCTTATGTTTTCGAGGTCGCTGAACACGAATCCAGTGGTATTTTTCTTAAATAAATGGGGTGTTTATGTCAAAAATGGATTTTAAGATAATGGGTTTTCGTGCTTTTTCACATTCAACTCGCTTTAACTCCGGAAATTTTTAATAATTCTTTTTGAAACTTTTTTTACTTAATCCTCAGGGAATCAACTTAAAAAAAAACCCGTGTCTTGAGTCCCCATAAAATTTAGTAATTAGTTCGTCGTTGAGCGCAGAGCTGAACAAACGGAGTATTTTGTTTAGGCATACTTTTATCAACTTAACACAATTCTTAAAAAATAGAAATATTATATTGGACACAAGAAAACCACACGAATCGATTGTACATTCAAGCATACGCGTATAAATCGTTATTATTAGAACTATTTCTAGAGTAAGATTGTTCCATTATCTTCAGCCGGTTCGTTGGTTTCATTCGTTCGGAATGTAAATAATGTAAAATTTGCGTAGAAAATAGTGGTTTGGTGAAAACCAGGACAATTTGGGGTTTTTTGACGAAAAACCAGGACACCAGGACACAGAGGGCAAAACCAGGACATGTCCTGGAAAACCAAGAAGTCTGGCAAACCTATCATAGAAGCATATACATACACTGTTGTTGACAAAGTACAGCTGCAGCTCCAAGTTTGGGAGACTAAGTCTCCCGCAAAGTGAGAGAGTGAATCTCTCAAGCAATGAGAGAGTCTCCCTACTCCCGTTTGGGATAGCAAGCGCCTTATACGTAGCATAATAGCTGTACCAATTTTTTCTCCGTGAGCGTTGGTAACTCGTAGCCTGCTCAAAGTCGATACGCCCGGTTATTTTGAATTTGTCATCAGGCCGCTTCTTTCAGCAGCAGCGAGCGTCGTGACGCCGGAACGTGGATAGCATCAGCCTAACCATAACCACCGCCTCCTCTTCTCTCTCCTGAATATCTTTCACTGTCTGTTTATCCTCGTCTTTTCACTGGGCTGGGTGGCCCTCGGGACACAGGCTCCAGCTTGGAAGATGAAAGCGTGAATTGTAGCTTATATAATACATAACTGGGGTCCGGGCACCCATAACGATAATCAAGTCTCTTCTCTTGCTGCAGGGCAGGTGCCTTGTATTCCTGCACGGGGCTCTCTTGCGAGACGCTTCTAAAATTATACCGTACACGCGTGCACTTATATGGCCATGTATAGAACGAGTGCAGAACGCGCCACCATGGTCTTTAGTATGGTGAGCCCGTGTATAATGTGCCAGATGTGGTGTGTAGATTACACCTGTAATACCCTATTATCGTCCACGCGTATATCCACATTACGAATGGTCTCCAAACTGATACTTTCAAGGTCGTCTCTTCATCTCGGGCCACTTGAATTTTTGTTTTCTGTTTAATTGTATCATTGCATGCTGTAGGTAGAAATATCTCGGGCTACTTTTGAAGCTTACAGTGACATAATTTACAAATTCATTTCAAGTATGAGACGTACAACTATAGGCATGAAATATTTATCAAAATAAAAAAAAAGAATCCAAGTAGGCAATATGTGATACTTGGAGGAATTCAAAGATTTTATGTGTGTTCTTCGAGGCGTTACGTCAAAACGCCGGCCGAGCAATTTATTACGGCTGATTAATGTTGGGCCAGCTGAGCTTTTATTGGCAAAATAGGACATAGATGAATGAGCGGATGGATAAACAGATATATACGCCAAGGGTGCTAGCATGAAGCGGATCGGAATTTTCGTAATCGAAACGGAGTTTTTAGCGTTTTTACAAGTCAAAATTTCAAAATGATGAATTATGCATGGCACAGGCTCGTCAAAAAATAGGATTGTCCCCGTGAAATTCAAGAGCACGAGAGTATCAAAGCCCCTTAGCAGCGGCAGAAGTACGAACTATTGACTAAGCGTTGCCTCCAGCAAAAAAAAAAGACTGCCACAGCCTAGGTCTCATTTGAATAATTTCGTATGCAAATGGAGACGGCCAACGGCGCTCGCAGTGTAGCCGGAGCAAGAAACGACCACCGATTCGTAGTCCATCCACTTTGGCATATCATCCTATTGGTAATCCTGGCCCACGTGTGCCACTGCGTCCTCACACTTTCGACTTGGCAGATCAGCTATTGTCACAATGTCAGATTTTGCTTGCAAGAAAAATCTAAAATGCACATGAGTATCCCAGCTAGAAAGATTACCTCCAGTAATTTTAATAGGTATATCCTGTTTGTATAGATTGACAATCATTAAAGTCACTCTTTCTCGATCAACACCATATTAAGTCAACAAGACAGTAAGATTTTATTTTTCACTCCTTCCAATAACTTAGTATACTGTCAAAGTACCTTTTTCATCTAAGACTCCTTGGATTTAGTACGATTAACAGTTGTTTAACTACAAAGAGTGCATTGAATCATACTGCGGTGCAGTGGAAAAAAAGCGTAAGTGTAGCCAGTGTCAAATTGAGAAAATCGATGAAAACTATTTATGTTAAAAACATGATGAAAATCGAATTTTTCTATCGTGAAAAAAGTTTTTCCAGGGTGATCGGGGCATGATCTAATCATTGCACGCGAAGAAAAATCAGTTTGTTGAAAAGGAAAAGAGATGCCGCACTTACGGCTTTTTGCTCACGCACTTTCCTTTGGAAAAAAGCCGGAGCTGCTTTTACGCTTGTTTTACTAGGTAAAGTCGATGAGCACGGCCCCGCGATCCAACGTTAAGGACGTTCCATACAGTTAGCGGGGGGTGACACTTGAGGGGCAAGGGGGAACAGGCAGCGAGTGAAGAATTGGCAGCGCTGCATAAAATTGATGTAGATGTACCCACAGTTCTACATGTGCTTAAATTACATACATACATTCATTCATACGTACACGATAAATTTCCCTTTGCGGAAAAATTTTCTTAAAACTGAGTTTTTATAAGTTTTCCCATAAGCGACCGTGTTAAAATGACTGAACTTTGAAATTCAATATCTCGAAAATGAAACAGATAAACCTCTTGAAATTTTGACAGGTTTATTGTTACAACAATAAAAAAGTCTGGTCAAAATTTCAAAAAAAATTCATTTGAGGGTTTTATCTCTACCGAACGTCCTAAAAGCCGTAAGTCTCATTAGTATTCACACAAATGCAGCTCGAAATGCAGTTACACATTTTTTCTTGTACTAACAGCTCTGGCTCGCGCTAGTTCCAAGGAAAGAAAAGTGTTGGATGGCGGAGCACCCTAGTGATTTAAAAAAAAGGACTTTGATACTTCAGTAAAAAGTAGAATAAAATAAATGTTGATATTATAGCCTATAGATACAAGTGTTATGTGGGAAAGATAGAGCTTGGGGGTGCTGAGAAAATTAATACCCGCAAGTTGAAACGGCATTTCAAATATTCATTGTTCAATTTAAAAAAGGTAGGGACGGGGATTTCTGTTGTATCATGAAAAAGTAGAATCAAGAAAAAAAAGAAGATATTTTCATCTAAATGAACTGGGTATGTACGTGCTATAGTGTAAAAATAAACAAATTCAGGTTGTCCATACCGTAAAGTCATATAATATACTAACTTGTATGTGCATGTACGTTAAAATTCTATAATAATCCTAGAGCTGGTACGCCCCGCACCCCTAGGGAGGCACGCTTGGCCAAATTTCTGCTATTTACTTATCTAATAAAATAACTATTGTACAGTTAAAAATGGAATTTTAACCGATCAATTAATAAGTGGGAGTAATCAGA
Organism: Copidosoma aretas; assembly: GCA_030522625.1. Lineage (NCBI taxonomy): Eukaryota > Metazoa > Arthropoda > Insecta > Hymenoptera > Encyrtidae > Copidosoma > Copidosoma aretas. Next base: position 1,382 of record JAPYYV010009569.1, on the reverse strand, counting down.
CTATGTACTAGTGTTCCTTAAATTGTGACTACTCCTATGATAAGCTTTTTACAAGCATTTAATTTTACTATGCCCGGTATGACCCCCCTCCTCACCCCTATTCAGAGCAAAAAAAACGTACAGCTTTTTTCCCCGGGATGACAGGCCGAATTCCCAAATTTTTGTTACTTACGGATTTTTTTCGTAGGAAGGCAGATTCATCTGGATTTTAAATTTTTTAATTTTCCGCGGCACAGCAGTATAATCTGGGCAAAAAGAAAATTCTCGTGTTCTTTCATAAGTGCCTCGTACCAGTGACAAGCAGGCGTATCATCACGAACAATTATTCGAATTTTGTGGCCATCAAAATAGGCCCCATGTCATCTAGCAGTACTGTTTTTTTTTTACAGGATTACGTGCTTAGAGCAACATAGAATCTTAAATGGATGGCGATGAGAAACAAGATATCAAATAACGATGTTCAAACAGGGAGGCTCATTGAGAGGTATTAAAAACCGTGAAGACTCTGTACAAAAAAGTCCCCTGTTTTCGTCGCACTTCAACTCTATAGCTATAGCAACCACACTGAAACAGTCTGGCCCGCAGTAGCATCCACAACTTGTGGGAGAACTGATTATACTATGAGTGTAGTCGGTAGGCTGCGCCACATACATCACGCTGTGCGGAGCGCGCCCTACATTTTTATTCTACAAGTCCAACCACGCTCTCACTATGAGGTCCTGCACAACGCTCCCATAGTGATTGGTCGTATTAACTACAGTTTTGTGTAGCAAATACACTGCACGTGGCAGACACGATGAGCCAGGATTTTTTCAGTCCACTTATGAGTATGTGTAAGCATATGAACGCCATGAACACGCACACTCGAGAGACGCGTTAGATCTCTGAACAGGATGTCGGAAGTCCAACTGACTATGCGAATTGCTCACCGCAAGCTCGTACATCGTCCATACAGTATCCTTTCGCGCTTTACGGTTTTTCTGTCTTTTTTCCCGCGCACAGCGCAAAAAGTATTTGTAGGGGGTAAGCGCCGGGACGCACGCCAATAACACCGCTGCCCTCGAGAGCCCACTCGGTGGAATCCGCAGAAGCCACCCCTGTGCAAACAACCTGCCGCTACTGCGGTTGGCCCGTAAACAGGACCAGTCTTTCCCCTTCGCTCCATAATTGAATACGCATATAAGTATTTCAGTATGCATTGGCCGCTATTAATATCATAATGTAAATACATGAATATAGTGTGCGTGCGCCGAGCCGAGGGATAGTAGTCTCTGCCGCGCTCGAGCGAGCCTACAGCAGGCCGGTGCGCGTGCCAGGAGCGAGAGGCGGGGGGGGGGGGGGGGGGGGGGGGGGCGGGGGGGGCCCCCGCGGGGGCGGCGGCG